>CAJHNH020000089.1:327523-482523 GCA_905116865.2 Candidula unifasciata
AGATGGGGGAAAATGGTGGAGGACTTATGCAATATCTCGGCTGTTGTGGTTTCACTTCTTAAGTTAACTCAACTAAGCTCTATTATAGCACCGCCCCATTACTATGTTTAAAGATATTGTAAATTTTAAAACGCTAGACTGAATTTAGATCTTCAAGTTTGATATAACTACGACAACAAACACAACAACAACAGGCAGATCATGCAACTTACAAGTTCGGCCTTTTAAAAAGAAATATTAAAATAACATTTATTATAAAAATTATGTCTTTCTCAAAAAATTAACATAACATTGTTCTTTTTTGTCCTATTAGTGTCAAAAAACATTTTATCTTGGCTGAAAATCAACAGAGTGACAACTCTGAAATTAGCATTAGCACCATTACCACTATCATCAACATCATCATGAATAACACGATCCTATACAACATCGTCATTAATTTCTAATTTTTCAGTTAGGTGCATGGGAAGGAAACGTGTGTGATCCACTGCTTGAGGGATAACAAAGTCATCCTGTGTCTATGTAGAAGAGCTTTAATGTCATCAGTCCATATTCTCCTACGACAATCTGTTAGTTTCAGATATTGTTTTCAAGTGTAGCGGTTATTGTGGTTGTTCTTGTGGCTGTATTCTAACGGGATTACAAAACATACGATCTTCAGCTTCTTAAGGACAGGTAAAACCCCCCAAACTGACTTTTTTCTTCAAAATTTTGAAATTTTACTTTTTAACACTACATGAAAGTTTATTCATTTCTGCACATAATAATACATTTACTGTTGTAAAATTCCATCTGTAAGTAATTTAAAATATTTTTTTTAATTGGCATGGTAACCGTTTATTTACCTAATTATGTATGCAAAATTTTCAAGCTGTCATAACTCAGTTATTTATCAACCTATTTTAATAATTTTTTCACCCATATGTTAGAAATTGTAGAACTGTGATAATCTAATCCATGTTAAAACTTACATGAAAGATACATTTTCATTGGCCAATTTTGAAGAGGCTACAATAGCCTCTGTCTAGTTTCAACCAATCGGAGAAGGCCTTACATAAAATTTGTAAACAAACAATGGCTGATTCTGCGTGACACCAGACATGCTGAATCGAGTTTCCTCGTTTTTTTAAGCCTGAATTTTTACATTCCTTTTTATTAAGTTAGTATTTGTATTTAAATAACGTAAACCAATAAGTATGTATAAGAAAAAACGTGCAGGCTATCATAAGAAAAGGAAATTTCATGGCAATAGATATACCAAAGCAGCTGCTGTGTGTACACAAGTTACTGATACTGATGCCACATTGACAGCAAACGAGCCACTGACTTCTACTTCTACTTCTAGTGATATTGCCACTATGGTTATTCATTCAGACACTAAAAGATCATCATCATTTGAGAAACTTTCCAGCAATTATTACCACGCAGATGGGGCTGCTGATGATCAAACTTGTATTAGTGGCCTAAGACGGTTTGATATCCAGAATCTTATTTCTTTTATTCAACTGTTTCCATGCCCACAGTGTTATGTGCACAAAGATAATATATTTACAGTCTCTGAACAGCTATCTGGCATAAGTTCATAGCTTGAGTTGCAGTGCACTGTATGCAAACACACACTGCTTTTAAAAAATCAGGAAAATATTAATTTGCAGTTCCAGTTTGCAATGTGTGGCATCGGCTGTCATGACCAGAAAAGTCGCCGCTTTTTGGCTGCCATGAATATGCCCCAGCCAGTTTCAAGTGTTCGATCAGCAGTATTCAGAGATCGTATTCTTCATGCAACGAGGACTGTAGCTGAGTCAAGCATGAGAAAGGCAGCATCTGAACTGAAAGATGCCGAACAGTCAGATGATGTGACAGTTTCCTGTGATGGAACATGGCAGCGAAGGGGATTTTCCAGCAAAAATGGAGTTTCCACATGTCTGTCTGTCAGTCTAAAAGCACCGGCAAAGGTTCTTGATGTAGAGGTCTTCTCCAGTTATTGTGATGCTTGTGCGAAGATGAGCAAGAAATATTCTGGTGATGAACTGTTGGAATGGAAGGAGCTGCACAACAGTGCTTGCAAGAAAAATCATGTAGGTTGTGCAGGAAATATGGAACCTGTAGGTCTAAAAGAATCTTTGAAAGATCAATCTCTCAGTATGGATTATCATACACTGGTTATCTAGGAGATGGAGATTCAAAAAGTTACAAAAATATTGCGGAGTCAGAACCCCCTATCTATGGTGGCAAAACAGTTCGGAAACTAGAATGTTGTGGTCATGTCCAGAAGAGGATGGGGAAAAGACTCATAGATAAAGTTGCTGCCAATAAAGGTAAATCATTTGTAGAAAATGGTAGTCTATAAAGGAATTGGAGGAGTTGGAAGACTGACAAAAGCAGCAATAAAAAGAATTCAGGGTCACTATGGAGGTGCAATTCGGTCAAACGTGGGAAATTTAGAGGCTACGAAAAAAGCGATATCGGTCATTTAGGAACATTGGAAAGGGATACATATCAACTGTGGAATATGGTGCACTGGGCAAAATAAAAATAAGCTGCCAGACTTTGTCATGAAGATAATCAAACCTGTTTTTAAGGATCTTTCTCATGATGATTTATTACTTTAATCATGTAAGAGTAGGATACTGGAACTGTCGGAGTGCTAGGCAGAGAGGTCCTGTAGAGGAGAGGTTATTTTTGATTTTGATGTCATCAAGCTCCAGGAGCTAAATACAGACAGATTTCATTGCCCGGGGTACGTCAGTTATATAAACCCTGTTGGACAGGAGAGACATGGACAAGGTCTGTTGGTGAAAGAGGGAGTGAAGCATGTGGTGCTTGACTTGAGCCAGTGGAACCACAGTGGACGAGAGGTTCAAGGGATACAGGTGGAAATTGGTGGCTTTAGTTGGAACATCATAAATATATATGCCAAGGTAGACTGTTTTGTCAGAAGTGAACAATGGAGCTGGCTCAAGAAACTGGAGGAGTTACCAGGTGATAGGTTACTCATATGTGGGGATTTCAACGCGAGGAACAGAGAATGGGACAGCAGTGGAGAAAACCGACAGGGAATCGCTCTTGCAGAGGGGATGGTTGACTCCGATATCGTCTGCATCAATGATGGGAGGCCGACTAGAATGGCAATGAGGTCTGGAGATGCAGACACAGCCATTGACTTGACACTTGTCTCTTAGTCGTCTGTTTTAGATGTTAAATGGACTGTCCTGAATGACCATGGGAGTGATCACCTACAATGTTCAGTCTTGATTTCTAAACTCAGTAAGGTTAAGGTTGGGAGAGCACGCTGGACCTTCCAGTATAAGTGGACCAACAACCTACTTGGACGCCTCAGACAGGGAGCATGCAAAAGAACTGCCAGAATCAATTTTCTACAGCTCCCATGGTGGACTCCATAAGTATAACAGGCATGAAAGGCAAAGAGGGCCGCAGTGAAGCAGCTAAAGAAAGTACGACAGACACCCTCAAGCTCACGAGAGGAAGTGGAGATGGCGGAGAATGTGAACAAAGATAAGGTGGAGGTTTTCAAGCGCTGTGCTGCAGAGGCCAAAAGAGCGAAGTGGGAAACTTTTGTGAATGACATGGGAGGCGATAAAACATTGGGGACATTCTGGAAACTGCAAAGGCAGATGCAAAGAAAAAATCGGCCTATAACAGTCGGAACAATTTGTAGAGACGATGGTGTGCGTGTGACAACAGACAAGAAGAAAGGGGAGGCTTTTCTCCATAGGTTTATAGCTCAGACAGATCATACTGATGTAGACATCAGGGATGCAGTTAGAAAGGAGTTAGCTGGCACCTTGAAGAATATGCATTATGAAGACATGATATAAATGGAAGATATTAAACAAATTTTGAAAAAAGCAAAAGACAATGCACCAGGGCCTGATGGTGTCAGGTATGGTCACATGAAGGCATTGACAGATGTAGACCTGGCAGAGATGGCCGACTGTTTTAACCAGAGTATTAGGACAGCATTAGTACCGCAAGACTGGGTGCACAGCTATCTAATACCACTACCAAAACCTTTTAAAGATCATTCTAAGCTTAGTGGCTTTAGAATCATCACCTTACAAAACACATTTGGGAAGGTCTAGGAGAAGATAGTTGCTGTAAAGTTACAAAAATTTTTGGAAAGGGGGAAGCTTCTCCCAAGAGGTCTGTAAAGTTACAGGCCAGGAAAGGACACTTGGGCAAATGCGGCCACTTTTGCTTTTGACGTCTATGAAGGGTTCCAGAACAGACAGGAAACTATGGCGGTAGGACTAGATCTCGAGGATGCTGATAACAGAGTGAGATACGACATCTTAATGACTGCACTGATGGAGAAGGAGGTCAATCCAAGGCTGGTGAATGTGGTTGCAGCTGTACTGTAATCACGTCGGGTTGCTCTCCGACTGGGCTCATGGACCTCTGAATTATGCACTTTCGCCCTAGGACTGTCACAGGGATCCGCCATCTCGACTGTGCTCTTCAACGTGTATACGAGCAAGATTGCAAGCCTAGAAGCACCAGGAGTTGGAAGGATACTGACGTTTGCGGATGATATACTTGCATATAGGCAGGGGGAAGAGAGGGAACAAACAGCTCGGGAGCTACAAGCGACAGTAGACAAAGTGACTAAGTGTTGTTAAGAAATGAAGGCTGTCGTCCACCGGGAAAAGGCGTCTGTTTTGTGGTGTTCTCTGGACAACAGAATTGTTAAAACTAATGTCCCAAGTCTCACGATAGATGGTAGAGACGTTAACAGAGAGAGAGCAAACTGAAGTATCTGGGAATTACATTTGACAGGAGCCTGTCATTTAAGGACCATGTGGAGAGTGTTGTGACGAGATGCCAAAAAGGACTTAGTGCACTTAAGATTATGGCTGCAATTGACATAGAGCAGAGAATGCTTTTCACACTATATCTGCACCTGGTCCTGTCAGTGGTGGATTCTGGCCTGGGACTGTTTACAGTATAAAAGAGTCAGATGGACAAACTAGAGCGCATACAGAACGCGGCTATGCTGGTCATTCTGGTTTGCACCAGAGACATCCCAGTCGTGTGTATGCGATACATCCTTGGTTTGCCGACGGTAGCAGGTAGGCACAAGGTGATGCAGGCGAAGTCATATCTCAGGGTAGCTGCAGACACAGACTCAGGCAGAAGACACAATCAGACAGGTTTGCATCATTAGGAGAGGAGAGGAGTGGGTCAAAGTGCCACCTGAGCAGTCAGACTTGTGTAGAGTCATAATCACGCTGAGCCGGGAATGCAGAGACTGGCCAGTAGGTGCCACAGAGGTGGAAATTCAGCAATTAATTCAAGATAATGCTCGCTCAGAGGATTTGATCATTTACAGAGACGGTTCAGTATGAAGAGACACAAGAAATGCTTGGGGCTTTTTAGCAAAAGTTTATGGTCGACGTTTGGTGCTGGAGAGCTTAGCATATGATACCACACCATCCAGCTTAAGAATGGAGGCGGTCACTGCAGATTTCCGCTGGCTAAAGAACGCGACACACACACACATTGTAATTGTAACTGATTCAGAAAGCATGCTGAGGAAGATCAGAACAAGGATGCTTCGTGCAGAGTGGCATGCTTCGCTGCGGAGGACACGAGTGAGGAGTATTGCCTGGATGCTTTCACCGGGTCACGCCCGTGTGTTGGGAAATGAACAGGCGGACAGACTGGCTGGTTTTGCACAACTTGGTGGAATACTGCTACATGATAGGGCAGACGTGGTTAATGCCTTGTGGGAGAGCGTGTACAATGCGGAGGAGCAGATTGATCACCACAGTCTGGTGAGATTGATGCAGTTGGGGGTGACGAGAGGTTCTGGCAGAAGCTCAGGGCTCAGAGGAAAGGCAAGACGGACGTTTAATCAGAAAGCTACTGGCACCATTAATATTGGAACTCTTCGCTGGCTGCTGAAGATGGGGACGGAGCGCTTATAGGAATGCTCCGAGTGATGTGATGTCTGTTCTTGAATCAAATCAAATCAAATCATTTAACATAACACCAAGATTGAAATTAGGTTATGATGATCTAGACTTTCGCTGATGATGATTCACTTCTGTCCCATTCACGGGACTACTATTCTTCTATGGTCTGATCAGAACAAGTCAGTATGCTTCGCCTCAGCACAGAGCACAGCTGATTATGCAACTAAATGTACAGAATTCAAGAAATGAGTTTCAGCCATGTGCACTTGTGGAAAAGTGTCCCATACATCAAAACATATAATCCAGGACTGCACCGTATTCATAACGTTCGCTGTCTCTTAACTCCTGCAGAAATATGTTGTTTTTTTCGTCCTATTCTGGCAACGTTCTAGAACTTGAGCATACATCAGTTTTATATATCTTGATTATTTGTGAAGAAGGCTGAAATTACTTGTCTTTCAAGATAAAATTGTTGGGAGGCCATTATATTCTCCCTCCCCCCAGGAGGAGGCCCCTGAACCCACACAGATAATCTATACGTATATATGCATTGGTGTATTTATGTGTGCTCACAAATAGTGGGCACTATGATACCAGAAAAAAAAAAGTTATTGCTATTGCAAACTTGTTACATTACGCTTCCTAATTAACAAATTGTAAACTTTTCTGACGAAATATTTATAAATAGACCCCAACATGCAAAATATCTATACATATTAATACACAGTACGCCAGAGAACAACGCATTCACACACACACACACACACACACACACACACACACACACACACACACGACATGTAGTTCTAAGACGGTAGTCCAGTTACCAAGTCATATAACCAGTGTAATATAAATTATCCCCGCATTTGTGTGATGGAAGTTATTTTACTACTTAATTGTATTATCAGAGGCTTAGTTTGTTTTGAGACCTATTCCATGCTCAGTCTCGTTATATTTATGCCGTTGTTATAATCAACACAAATCCGTAACCTGCTAATTAGAAAGCAGTTGACTCTGACTCATGATTGTTAGAATTATGAAACTGCTTTCATAACCCCTGAGCGACAGTTGGCAACGACGAAACTAAGAGTAACTAACCATAATTGTCATTGACAGAGAGTCGGTGCCTATACAAATTCAAGAATTCCCTCTGAAAGTTGTGGTCAACACCACTTGGGAAAATGTGAATCGTGTGAAAGCGCAAACAGACCATTACTGGGTGGAAACAATAATGCAGGGCGGATTACCCAATTGATGTGGCTGCCATTGATCGCGTCAGAAAAAAAGACAAGATGGACTTGTTGTCAAAGAGCTACTCGCAACGTTGGTATTGGTGCTTTGCGCTGGTTGCTGAAGATGGGAGATTGCAAGATAACTTTTGGAATAACTAGACTGATCTGATTTCGCTTCCTAACTCATCTCAGTTCTTTTGTACATTTCACTGTCAGATACCTATGTCTGAAGATGATATGGATTTTAAGACATCATCCAAAGGCTAAAGAGAAGATAGGAGCAGGATGTGGCGCATGATATCGAGGTGGGAGAATTAGAGTCGGGACATTTTGGTTATGATTGAGAAGTTCTCCAGAAGGTTGTTAAGCACCATATAAGACTATGATTGCAACAACAACAACAACAACAACAAGAACAACAAAAACAACGACAACAAGAACAACAACAACAACAAACCAACAGGACATGAAACCTAATTTTTGCATCTGGAAATAAACATTAATTTTTTACATTAGGTTGTTAAGACAATGATTGCAACAACAACAAAAACACTAACTATAACAACAAAACAACAACCAAAACAACAACATTAACAATAACAACATAAACAACAAAAACAACGACAAAAAGAACAACAACAACAAGTACAAACCAACAGATCATGAAACTTACAATGTCTTTCAACTGGAAATAAACATTTTTTTTTTTTTACATTAGTGAAATTTGTTCTATCAAATTAAACTAACATATCACTGAGCTATATTGCTTTTATTGCGTCAAAAATTAATCATCATTATCATCATCATCCTCTCCATCACTATCACTAATTTTATGTTTTGTCGTTGGGCGTTTAAGACGGATAAGTTCGTGTTTTGTATTATATTTGTACCGAATATTCCATTCGTACTCGCCTCAGAGCCGAATAGTGGACACATGGACTATTCGGTATTCCGCCGACGAGTTGCGGTCGGACCGAATACGAATAGTAGTTACCTTACATCAGCTTCTGCATACACGGCCTTAATACTGACAACATGGAATGATTGGTTTTGTTGAAAGTTAATGCAGCTTTCATGCATTTACTAAGCTGTCAGTGACAATTTCAAAGTTTCATTACTTGTTATAATACTAAGGATTCTTTCATTCCTATTTATTAGTTACCACAGACTGACTAAAGGATGTTAAACATAAAATGTTTTCAAATGTTCAATATTCTGTACGAATACTAACTAGACATAGAAAGAATGTAAACTGCGGCCACCTCCAAGTCGATAATATGAAAATCAAACGAACAGAAACATTAAGGTACTTGGGTGCAAACTTTAACTGTTCCAACATATTGAGGGAAGAAATACAATTTAGAATACAATCTAGAAATAAAGTATACTATGCCATTCAACATCTGCTAAAGTCAAAGTGTGCGTCTCGCAACACCAAGGTCAAAAAATATAAAACGTTGATAAGACCAGTCATTTTATGTGGCTCTGAAACTTGAAGCAGAAATAAACGGGATGAGGCCTTATTCCAGGTTTTCGAAAACAGTCTTACGACAAATCTTTGTACCCAACAAAGATGCTGACAGCGGGAAATGGAGAGCGAGAAGCAACAACGTAACTCATAATCTGTTTCAATCACCATTAATCACTGGCAACAAGAGAGCTAACAGACTTAAATGGTTGGGGCATACTGAAAGCATGTCAGAAAACAGAGAAGCAAAAACTGTATACACAAGGCAGATGAATGGTCGTAGACCACGAGGCAGACAAAAAAGAAGTTTGAGAAATAATGTCAAGCCAGACCTGCAAACAACTGGTGTCACAAAGTGTGAAGAGAAGGCCCGCCAGAGAGATGAAAGGAGTAGAGAGAACACTAATTAAATTGAAAGCTGTGACCCTAAGAATAATAAGAGCATCATTTAGAACAGCGAAACAGAAGGTGAAAATGTGGGTAATACAGTATTATGCACCAACAAATGATAAGGACGCACGAGAATAGTTAGGACTGTACATGCAAATTCACAATAATATAAACTATGAAAGAAAGGGCATTATACACATTTTCACGGTGACCGGAATAGATAGATAGAATCAGATAAAATAGGCCAAAAAGAGACTTTGACAGAATACCAACAGGTTATTCACATAAGCCTTTTTCTTTTTAGATGATCGAATACACAAAGCAACATGAAAATCACCAGAGCATAGGAAACCTTATCAAATAGATTACATATATATATAAACACAAAATATACATCATCTCTTTATGATTTTATGGCTTTCAGGGATACCAATTTATGTACCGATCATTTTCTGTTGGTATGTAAAATAAAGTTGAAACTTGAGAGATATACACCATCTTATAATCATAGAAACCAGCATAAGGTAGGTTATCTCATGGATAACGAATTTAAGGTATAATTTTCAGTTACAGACTCTAAAAGGAACCAGATGTTGCCATGGTAAGATAAAAAAAAAAAGTAAGTAGTGAAGACTGCTGTGATCAGATCAAGAGAAATTGAATTAATAGTGTGTAGAAGTCCTTGGTAAGAAAACAACGGAAACATAAAACGTGGATAACACCAGAAACCATTAACATGAAATAAGTAAGGAAAAGTAGAAAGAAATACTTAAACAGTAGCAAAACTAAAGCTGCTAAAGCTCGAGCCCGGGAAGTTAGGATGCAAAGAAGGGCAAATAAAAGGAACTATTTAGAATACCTAGTACAAGAAGCGGAGACAGCAGTAGCAAAAGGAAACTACAGAGGTTTTTACTGCAGCACAAGGAAATTAGTAGGTTAATAAAGCCAGCGAAAAAAAAAAAAAACTTGTCTATGGTGATCTGCAAAATTTGAAAGGTTCCCGAGGAGGGCAAAAGAAACGCTTTAAGCACACCTTGAATTCTTCACTCAAAGCAATAGAGATGGATGACACCAATTGGGAGGCTGCCTCTTAAGACCGAAATGCATGGCGTGCAACTCTACAAAAAGGCGCAGCTACATGTAAAGCGAACAGGAAGGCTGATTAAAAAAAGGATGGACAGAAAGGCGAATGCATGATATTCCCTCCCTGTCACAACATTCCTCATCAGTCATCTTCGTACTCGTACTTGATGAAAAAGAGTGGGTGGTCATCATCATCTTGACGGACAACACACACACAATAATAGGAAGAACACCACAGGGGAGCATGTACAGCAGGTATCAACCGATCATCAATAGAAAGATCCTTCGTCAACGATTGTTTCATCCCATTACTTCCTATACAATCTCGAAGGTGGCCCGACTTGGTCCATGACGATAGTTCTCGATTTTTTCCTGCTGCACTTTATCGGACGTTCGGACAGGGACAAGATGAAATGATGACTTTGCAACAGGTATTGTGGGTTTTAGTGTTATATACTGTCGCTGCGGTAGCAAATTACCATCTATCTTCATGACCAGAGTGCCACGCTTACGGTTGGTTCATTTGACAGATGTTAAGACTCTGGTAATTGGCAGAGAGGCACTTGCAAACATTTATCAGGCACTTCGGCTTTTAAGGATGAAAAGCTCTTTTACAGTATAGCTCGGACCAGTCTACCGAGCCCGATGGCAAACGACGTTCCGTTGCGTCTAAAGCCAGCTCGAAGCCCTCTCGGCTGGTTCGCCCAATTGTTTTAGTGAACGTTTACGCTCTTTTCCTACTAGCCTTTGATTTAGCACATAGTATGTGAAAGTGGAGATAAGACCTCTTGCGCCTACCTCGATGGTGAAGCTTTTACTGTGTACGTTTCATCTGTCCCCAGACCGACCACAAGGTACCGTATTTTTCTATCTTGTACATGTGATGTTTTTGCATCCGCGACTCGTACGGTATAGTCAACTCTATCTGGATGAGCTGGCGTTTTTCCGCAGAGTACAGGACCATATCTGGTCTCAGGCCAGTCTTTAGGAATAATTCTAGGTACTTTTCGAAGCCAGGCAAGTAACAAGTCTATCGCACAGTCAAGTATTTATGGAGCGTGTGCGACCTTGTTGACTTTATCTTTGGAGATCTGCCCAGCTTTGACGAAGCGCGTAGCGGGGGGTGGGGGGGGGGGGGTGTAACCGTAGGACTGGCCCTTGCGTTGGTCCTCGTCCTGGCTTGATCAACATTCTCCGCTAACTCTTTCAGGATGTTATTTTGGCGCCATTATAACGTCACTCCTCTAGGGGTTTCTGCACGCAGGTTATGTGTGCTCGAGCGTCTGCTTAGCTCTGCATTGTGGGCATGTCGGATCGGTATTCTCACACCACTTGGCCATGTGGACGCCAGAGGTTAAGACATTATAGATAGATCTTGTGATAATAGAGCAAAGCAACAAACTGAATTCACCACTTTAAATTGAATTCATTGACAACGAAAAAGCTTTTATAGAATTGATAGGGAATCTGTCTGGAAATTAACGGGGTATTTTTAAATCCCACATAACATTATGAACTTAGTGAATTCAACATATAATGACAAGAAATGTCGAGTTATTCATGAAGGAAAGCTAATAGATACATTCAAAATAAAAACAGGTGTGTGACAGGGATGTCTTTTGTCCCCCTTCCTATTTATACCTACAGTAGAGTGGGATATGAAGTTAGCCACTGCTAACACCAAAATATCAAATGACATCACAACATCAAGCTGGGGAATGGCGGTGGAGGCAAATTCTGCTGCCTTCCGCTGGTTTGAGAATTAGCTGTACACAAATACCGTGATTGTAACTGACTCACTGAACATGTTGAGAAACGTGAAGAAAGGTATACTTCGAGTAGAGTGGCATGCATCGTTTCGAAGGTGCTGCGTAGTTAGCTTTCTTTGGATATTTTCTGCAGGTTATGTCTGTGTTTTGAGGAAAGAGCAGGCAGATAGACTGGTCGGCTTTGCACCACTTGGTGGTGAACTGATGTATGACACGCTAGATATTGTAAGAACCATTTAGGAACGAGTGAACAATGCGGATGTGCAAAAAGATCATTACGGTCTTAGGAGAATAGCTCTGCGAGGAATTACAGGGTAATGTGGCCGACGCTGGACACTCAGGGGAAGGATGAGACGGATATACAATTAGACGGTTACTGGTGAGATCAGAATAAGAACCCTTCGCTTGATGCTGAAGAAGGGGACGGGGCACTAATTGGAGTATCCTTGGTTCTGTGATATTGAATCTTAATTTAACATTTAACATAACAAGTTCTGTTGTATTTAGCGGAAACGTTTAGAACAACCAAGGCAATTACTACTAAACTGCATTCACTAACTGGTGCCTGCGCAGAGCAGAGGGCATTAAATGGTATGATAGAATCACTGATAAAGAGCTTTGGAAGACAACTAAAAAAGCTCTTGTGGACCAAGAGGTGAATAAAAGAAGCTGGTGTTGCATACGATATACGTTAAGAAAATTTACGCAATCTACCTAGAATATCTTTGCACTGGAATCAACAGGTGCTTATAAATAAAGAAAGACAAAAACACACAGAGAAGGGAGTTGAAGTTAAAAAGATAGGGAGGACATGGGGAAAGCTGTCTACGATAGAGAAGGATAGAACGACATAGCATGAGTTGGTTGAGGGAACAGCCTAATTACACACACGGTGGTGTTATAATCAACACAAAGCGGTGACCTGCTAAAAAGCAAACAGCTGACTGGCTTTCTATTGTTAGAATTATAAAACTGCTTTCATAACCCCTGAACGACAGACGGCAACGACGAATCTAAGAGCAGATAACTATTAAAAAAAAAAAAAAAACATCGACATAGAGTATACCCTTAAATAGATGTGGTCAACACCCTTGGGAAGTAACTAAACCGTGTAAAGCGCGAACTGACCATTACTCGATGGAAAGAATAATGAAGCAGGAAGAGTACAGAGGATGTGGCTGACATTCGGAGCTTCAAAGAAAAGACACGGCGGACATGTACTCAAATCGCTACTCGTACCATTCTCATTAAAACTTTGAGCTGGTTGCTGAAGATAGCTGGAGTGGTATGACACTTTTGATATATCTTCACTGATGTGGTTTCGCTTCCCAAAGAAAAAGAAATAACAAAAAAGGCAAATAAATAGGAGAGCGGGCACTCGAGAGTCAGGCGAAAAATAGAGTGCCTTGGATTAAAGCATATCAGAGTTGGTTACTGGAATTGTCGTAGTGCCAAGCAGAGAGGACCTTTTCTGGAGGCACTGAATTATGACATTCAGCGCCTTACTGCTCATCTAAACAAATACATCATTATACCTAGTTTCAACACATAGACTTGTGTTTCCGTTTACTCGACAATCGGCCGGATTCCTTCCATCTTCTTGTCACAAATTCGTGGCCAGATTCTCTCTTCCAGTATCTGCAGCTATTATTCACACACTTGTTCAACCACTAATTGCACACTTAAACTCACTCTGTTCTTAACAGCCGTCTCTCACAGAACGATCGCACTTCCTTTCTTCCTTGCATGTGCATTCTATTTTATCTACATTGTTCACTCTTTCACGTGAACATAAAACCAGTTGTATCTTACAATCTCTCGTGTGGTGTCATGCTAAATTTCGCTAGAGGTTTCCTACCTGGCCTTTTACCTAAACTCTATACGGTAACATAGATTCCCTCTGGCTTTTGCTATACTCTCCAACAAGCTTTACTAGTTATGCCTCTAAACAGCCTCTTTACACTCATGCTGTTGTCATAATCAGCACACAGCAGTGACGTGCTAAATAGTTAGCAGTTGACTCCCGCACCTGGATGTAAGAATTATGAAACTGTCATTATAACCCCCGTATGACGGACAGAAACGACGAGAATCTATGAGCAGATAAACATCAATGACCTTGACAGAGAGTCGGCGCTTATGCTACATCAAGAATACCCTTAAATAGATGTGGTCAACACCCTTTGGGAGTAAGTGAACCTTGTGAAAGCGCGAACAAACCATTACTGGGTGGAGACAATAATGCAGCGGTGAGAAGCCAGAGGATGTGAGTGACATTCAGAGCGTCAGAGAAAAGACAAGACGAGCATGTAATCCAAGCTCTACTCTTACAATTGTTATTGGAGCTTTGCACTGGTTGTTGAAGATGGGGGAATGATAGGGAACTTATGGAATATCTCGACTGGTGTGGTTTCGCTTGTTAAGTCAACTCAGCTCTGTTGTGGAGTTCACTGTCCCATATCTATGTGGATTTGAAAACGTCAGTCTGAATTTCGATCTTCATGCTCGATAAAAGGAAATGATTACAACAACAACAAAAGAACACGCAACTCACAATGCCCTGGAATTGGAATGGAAAGAAACATACTTATTACAAATAATAGTCAAATAAATTATATATATCAAATTAAATTAACATAACATTATATAAGTGACACCGTGGATAGAAAAGTGCACAAGCGGGACAGCTAGCAAAAGACTGGGTTACTTTCAGGCAGACTGTAATGAATGCGAAGTTGAGTAAAAGACCTGATGCATAATTATAATAGTTCAGCAGTTATAAACTTTTTAGTGAAACGCACATTCAAGTTCACACCACAAACTCAATACAATATAGTTTCTTTTAATTTTATGACAGCATATTGCGTCCAAGTTCAAGCAAAGGGAATCCCATAACGTATGAGATTATTGATTAGTTATAGCTTCTATTAGGGCACTTGGGGCACATCCATAGTTCTGATATAATTGTTGTTATTGCTACTTGCGTAAAACGACTGATCGTGTTCGTTCTGAGTTGACTAAAGAAACGTGTTACATGGGAAATATTATGTCAGAAGATACAGAGTGCGAAAAGAGACTGTGATTTGTAACGCAACGCATACGTTGATTTTACTCAGGAACAACGAACACACAATTTTCCCGGTATTGCTTTTTTGTAGTTTTTTTTTTATTTTTTTTTTTTCTCTGCTTCTACATCTAGTCTGAGAATGAAGGTCGAGGCAGTTACTGCAGCCTTTAATTGAAATGAGAAACAGCTGCACACAGATACTGTGATTGTAACTGACTCTCAAAGCATGATGGGAGATGTAGAGACAGGTGTGCTTCGTGCTGAAAGGCATGCATTGCCTCTGAAGTCCAGGGTTATAAGCATTTTTAAATTTCTCTAGGGCATACAGGTGTGTTAGGAAACGAATAGAGGGTCCGACCTGCTAGCTCTACGCTACTTAATAGTAAATTTGAGCTTCCAAGCTAGAGGTTTTCAAGGTTATTTGTGTTGGTGTGAACAGTGCAGAGGCCTACTTAGATTATCACAGTTTAAGGAGAATGGCGCAACGGGGAGTGACCGAGGGATCTGGCCGACACGTACCACTAAGAGGGAAGACAGTTATTTGTACCATCAGAACTGGAACTATTCGCTGGCTGCTGAAAATAGGAACGAGCGATTATTGAAATTTGTTGAGTGCTATGATGTAGATTCAAAAACACTACTCGACTCTGGTCCTTGGATGCCTCAAAGTGCAGGGGGGGGGGGGGGGGCAGTTCGTGTACAGTACTTTCAGTATCTGTGACATTTCTGGGGTCCATCTTTTGCATGGTCGATCGCTGGCTCTGTTTCCGCTGCATCTTAATATTTTTGCTTTCTGTTTTGCCATGTCTAATGCCACTCTTGGTACATGATCAAATCATTAGATCTGTTGTCAATCTTTACAGTTCAGTAGTGGTTCTGTACCGAATCTCCTCCTGATATCATCGTTCCTAATTCGATCTTCCTTTAATACTCCTAGTATAGTATATTAACATTGTATTTGTATTTATGTCGTAGTTATTTCCCTTCTGTCTTTTGAAGACAATATGCATTTGTGCCTTCCATAGCAGAGCGTTGGTAACAATATTGGGTTGAGCAGTGTTGTCTTAGTATTCACATGCACACATAAAAAACCCATTCAATGCCATTAATCGAATTGTATATATATATATATAAACTGTTCCTTAGGTAGGAACCTGTCCTAATAGTAGGCGCGCCCAACAGGTAGCGGGGTGTGGAACAGCCTCTAGATACAGAGTTTAGCCACGAATTTATTAAAAAAGTGACCGTCGAATAAAACAGATGATGGTCATTGACAGGAGGCGAGTTAGTTTGTGGAACAGCTAACTCTATAAAATACCTCAAAACTCTACATGGCCATCGGCGGGTAAGAGGTGCCGTAACCTCTCCCATCTGCTGCCTTGCGGGGTAAGTCTCTTTAGACAACGGCAATTGGAGTCAAACCATATACAAACCGGCGGAAGGCAAGGGGAAACACCACCGTACTATTCCTAGTAAACCATGCCTCAAAACATTACAAATTCAGATAACGACGTGAATGGGGATTCCAGCGAAATCACCTCGTCCGGTAGGGAGCATCATGTTCTACGGGTGATACCCGACCGTCATCTAGCTACTGTAGAAACAGTAAATGGTAGAAACATCCTGAACATTGGTACATCGAATTAGAACACTCGAACAAAACGGAAATTTGGATAACATCAAGATGGAAATGAAGAGACTGATCATCAGCATACTAGGAATTAGTGAAATGCGATGGCCAGGAGCAGGGGACAAGTATTTAGATCAGCACAGAATGATGTATTCAGGTGGAAAGGAATATAGTAAGGGAGTTTGTATTATTTTGGATTCAGAGAACTCGAAAACTGAAAGGATTTTGGACAATATCAGATAGAGTACTGTTAGTAAAACTTCACGGCAGACCGTTTGACATCAACTTAGTACAGATTTATGCCCCAAAAACAGATAGTTCAGAGGGAGATATCTACGCATTTTATGACGAGTTAGACATGGCTGTTGATCAATGCAAAAATTGTGAAGTAACAATGGTACTTGGAGATTTGAACGCGAAAATAGGAGATAAAAAAGTGTACGGAATAACGGGTGGCTATGGCCTAGGAGAAAAGAATGTGAGAGGTGACAGATTAATAGCACGAGCTAGTCGCACAGCATGATAATAGGTAACACCTAGTTTCAACACCATCCTCGAAGATTGTGGACTTGGAAAAGTCATGGTGATAATTCCGCAATCAGATTGATTATATTTTGATTTCAGGAAGATTTTAGAGCTGCTTGGTTGTAGCAAAAACTAGACCAGGAACAGACTGCTTTAGTGGCCATGTTCCAGTTATGGGGAAAATTAGAATAAAACTTAGGAATGTTAAGGAAGTACCAGAGAACATCAAGTTAAATTTAAGAGTTTTGAAAACGGATAAAGAAATTAAAGAACAGTACAATGTCACTGTACAAAACCGGTATAATGCAATGGAAATTATACAGACTTTTGATAAACAGTGGAAAATGTTTACTTAGTCAAATAAGCAGACATCAAAAGAGACAATCCCACCAACCCATAGAGTTGCAAAAAAGAAATGGATGTCAACCAAAATTATTCTGCAGATGATGGATGAAAGAAGGATGAAAATGATTGATAAAAAAGAATACGCTAGAATACAAAAAGAATTAGTAAACAAATGCAAAGTGGCTAAAGAAGCCTGGCTGAATCAAATGTGTACAGAGGTTGAGGAAAATCACAGGAAAGACCCACATTCCATACACCAACAGATACATTTGTTAACAGGAAAGATGGCACGTAACAGCACGTAACACGTAAAATCAAAAGATGGTGACTTATTAATGGGACATGGTAATAAAATTACCAGATGGACGGAGTATATAGAAGAATTGTATGATGATAATAGACCAGATGTAGAACTGCAGACCAAAAATGATGGTCCACCAATAATGACTGCCGAAGTTGAGGATGCATTACATCACATGAAGAAATGAAAAGCACCTGGGCCAGACAACATCTCACTGGAAGTAATCAAAGCACTGGGAGATTTTGGAATTGAAATAATAACTAAACTTTTAAATGATATTTATAACAGTGGGTATATTCAAAATGACCTTGTAAAATCCATATTTATATCTCTGCCAAAGAAACCAGGCCCTTTAAAATTAAAGACCATTGCACACTAAGTCGTATGAGTCACATGCCTATTATTTTACTGAGAATATTTATGAGAAAAATAAAAATCAACATTAAACCAGAAATCAGCGATGAACAATGTGGATTTGTAGAAGGAAAAGATACAAACACTGCCATATACATCCTAAGAACATTGTCAGAAATAGCTATAGAAGTAAAGACTGATTTGTACTTATGTTTTATTGATTATACAAAAGCATTTGACTGTGTGAAGCATGAAGAAGTAATCAAACTGTTAGAAAAATTAAACATTTGTTGAAAAGTTCTACGAATGATAAAGAATATGTATTGGCAGCAAACAGCAGCTATACAAGTTAACAACTGTTTAGGTACGTTTCAGAGCATAAAGAGGGGCGTACGACAAGGTTGTGTACTGTCGCCTGATTTGTTTTCACTATGCTGTGAATATATAATGAGATCTTTAATTGATATGCCGGGAATTGTGGTTGGTGGGCACAATTAAAAACAATTTACGTTATGCTGATGACACAGTCTTGATAGCAACAAGTCAGAAAGAACTACAGGCAATGATAGACATTGTAGTGTTAGAAAGTGGAAGAATGGGCCTCTGTTGGAATAATGGAAAGAGCGAAGTAATTGTGGTATCTAAGAAACGAAATATTCCAAAATGTCTAATAAAAGTCGATGGTGTTATTTTGGGACAAGTGCAGAAATGTAAGTATCTAGGCATAGTGATAACATCAGAAAGGAGATGCATAAATGAGATAAGAAACAGAATAGGACAGGTAAAAACATGCATTTCATAAAATGAAGAAATTCTTGTGCAATATATCTTTGTCATTGGGAGTTAGAAAAATAATTCTTGTTTGCTACATACATCCAGTTTTAAGGCTAAACAATTTTTTGAGGCCTCAGAGATGTGGTTTTACAGAAGAATACTTGGACAGCCAAAAAAAGAGCAACCAAGAGGTTTGGAAAGTGACGGGAGCCCAAAGATAACTTATCACAGACATCAGAAGGAGACAGTCATCAATTTTCGGCCGTGTTATGAAAAGAGGGAAAAGTTGTGACCACTGGAGAGATCTATGGAAGGAGGGATAGAGGAAGACAACGAGAGAAGATTCTTGACAGTCTTGCTGCGTGGTTTGGAGTTGTGTCGGCACACGAACTGATTCATGCTGCAGGAGATCGCAGATTATGTCGAGGCATGATCGCCTACGTCAGTTGGCAAGGCACCTGATTATGATATAAACTGCTAAAGAAAAAGGTAAGGAAAAAAATGCATAGTTATCCGATGGCGCGTTTGTATTACTGTGTAAATAAAATATCGTATTAGGGTATGTGAAAAGCAGTCTTAGGTGCTGTTTACCGTGTGTAGGTGACATGGGGCTTGAATTGCCTGGATTTTTATTATCATATAACGCAGTGGTCGATTGTTTAAGACCCTTTTTTGAGCATAGCTCATGATGCGGGCACTAGAAAGCAACACAATTTGGGATAAACAATAATCAGTACACACGGAATCAAAACCCTATAAATGGTTAACGCTTTACCAAAGCATTGAGTTGATTTTCAAGCAGTCACGAATGGTGCCACTGTAAATAAATTTCAGGAATATTGATATTGGCTGCTTGCTGGCAGTAGAAAGTCAAAATCAGTTTGTCAGGCATCTAAACGTGCAACATATTACCAAGCTCTACTCGTACAATTGTTATTGGAGCTTTGCGCTGGTTGTTGAAGATGGGGGAATGATAGGGAACTTATGGAATATCTCGACTGGTGTGGTTTCGCTTGTTAAGTCAACTCAGCTCTGTTGTGGAGTTCACTGTCCCATATCTATGTGGATTTGAAAACGTCAGTCTGAATTTCGATCTTCGTCCTCGATAAAAGGAAATGATTACAACAACAACAAAAGAACATGCAACTCACAATGCCCTGCAATTGGAATGGAAAGAAACAGACTTATTACAAATAATAGTCAAATAAATTATATATAACAAATTAAATTAACATAAGATTATGTAAGTGACACCGTGGATAGAAAAGTGCACAAGCGGGACAGCTAGCAAAAGACTGGGTTACTTTCAGGCAGACTAATGAATGCGAAGTTGTGTAAAAAACCTGATGCATAATTATAATAGTTCAGCAGTTATAAACTTTTTAGTGAAAGGCACATTCAAGTTCACACCACAAACTCAATACAATATAGTTTCTTTTAATTTTATGACAGCATACTGAGTCCAAGTTCAAGCAAAGGGAATCCCATAACGTATGAAATTATTGATTAGTTATAGCTTCTATTAGGGCACTTGGGGCACATCCATAGTTCTGATATAATTGTTGTTATTGCTACTTGCGTAAAACGACTGATCGTGTTCGTTCTGAGTTGACTAAAGAAACGTGTTACATGTGAAATATTATGCTTGAGAACTATGTCAGAAGATACAGAGTGCAAAAAGAGACTGTGATTTGTAACGCAACGCATACGTTGATTTTACTCAGGAACAAAACACACACAATTTTCCCGGTTTTGCTTTTTTTTAGTTTTATTTTTTTTTTCTCTGCTTTTACATCTAGTCTGAGAATGAAGGTCGAGGCAGTTACTGCAGCCTTTAATTGAAATGAGAAACAGCTGCACACAGATACTGTGATTGTAACTGACTCTCAAAGCATGATGGGAGATGTAGAGACAGGTGTGCTTTGTGCTGAAAGGCATGCATTGCCTCTGAAGTCCAGGGTTATAAGCATTTTTAAATTTCTCTAGGGCATACAGGTGTGTTAGGAAACGAATAGAGGGTCCGACCTGCTAGCTCTACGCTACTTGATAGTAAATTTGAGCTTCCAAGCTAGAGGTTTTCAAGGTTATCTGTGAGGGTGTGAACAGTGCAGAGGCCTACTTAGATTATCACAGTTTAAAGAGAATGGCGCAACGGGGAGTGACTGAGGGATCTGGCCGACACGTACCACTAAGAGGGAAGACAGTTATTTGTACCATCAGAACTGGAACTATTCGCTGGCTGCTGAAAATAGGAACGAGCGATTGTTGAAACATTTTGAGTGCTATGATGTAGATTCAAAAACACTACTCGACTCTGGTCCTTGGATGCCTCAAAGTGCAGGGGGGGGGGGGGCAGTTCGTGTACAGTACTTTCAGTATCTGTGACATTTCTGGAGTCCATCTTTTGCATGGTCGATCGCTGGCTCTGTTTACGCTGTATCTTAATATTTTTGCTTTCTGTTTTGCCATGTCTAATGCCACTCTTGGTACATGATCAAATCATTAGATCTGTTGAATACCTATACAGTTCAGTAGTGGTTCTGTAACGAATCTCCTCCTGATATCATCGTTCCTAATTCGATCTTCCCTTAATACTCCTAGTATAGTATATTAACATTGTATTTGTATTTATGTCGTAGTTATTTCCCTTCTGTCTTTTGAAGACAATATGCATGTTTGCCTTCCATAGCAGAGCGTTGGTAACAATATTGGGTTGAGCAGTGTTGTCTTAGTATTCACATTCACATGCACACATAAAAACCCCATTCAATGCCATTAATCGAATTGTATATATATATATATATATATATATATATATATATATATATATATATATATATATATATATATATATATAAACTGTTCCTGAGGTAGGAACCTGTCCTAATAGTAGGAGCGCCCAACAGGTTGCGGGGTGTGGAACAGCCTCTAGATACAGAGTTTAGCCACGAATTTATTAAATAAGTGACCGTCGACTAAAACAGATGATGGTCATTGACAGGAGGAGAGTTAGTTTGTGGGACAGCTTACTCAATAAAATACCCCAAAACTCTACGACATGGCCATCGGCGGGTAAGAGGTGCCGTAACCTCTCACCTCTGCTGCCTTGCGTGGTAAGTCTCTTTAGACAACGGCAATTGGAGTCAAACCACCGTATTATTCCTAGTAAACCATGCCTCAAAACATTAAAAATTCAGATAACGACGTGAATGGGGATTCCAGCGAAATCACCTCGTCCGGTAGGGAGCATCATGTTCTACGGGTGATACCCGACCGTCATCTAGCTACTGTAGAAACAGTAAATGGTAGAAACATCCTGAACATTGGTACATCGAATTAGAACACTCGAACAAAACGGAAATTTGGATAACATCAAGATGGAAATGAAGAGAATGATCATCAGCATACTAGGAATTAGTGAAATGCGATGGCCAGGTGCATGGGACAAGTATTTAGATCAGCACATAATTATTTATTCAGGTGGAAAGGAATATAGTAAGGGAGTTTGTATTATTTTGGATTCAGAGAACTCGAAAACTGAAAGGATTTTGGACAATATCAGATAGAGTACTGTTAGTAAAACTTCACGGCAAACCGTTTGACATCAACTTAGTACAGATTTATGCCCCAAAAACAGATAGTTCAGAGGGAGATATCTACGCATTTTATGACGAGTTAGACATGGCTGTTGATCAATGCAAAAATTGTGAAGTAACAATGGTACTTGGAGATTTGAACGCGAAAATAGGAGATAAAAAGTGTACGGAATAACGGGTGGCTATGGCCTAGGAGAAAAGAATGTGTGAGGTGACAGATTAATAGCATGAGCTAGTCGCACAGCATGATAATAGGTTACACCTAGTTTCAACACCATCCTCGAAGATTGTGGACTTGGAAAAGTCATGATGATAATTCCGCAATCAGATTGATTATATTTTGATTTCAGGAAGATTTTAGAGCTGCTTGGTTGGAGCAAAAACTAGACCAGAAACATACTGCTTTAGTGGCCATGTTCCAGTTATGGGGAAAATTAGAATAAAACTTAGGAATGTTAAGGAAGTACCAGAGAACATCAAGTTAAATTTAGGAGTTTTGAGAACGGATAAAGAAATTAAAGAACAGTACAATGTCACTGTACAAAACCGGTATAATGCAATGGAAATTATACAGACTTTTGATAAACAGTGAAAAATGTTTAGTTAGTCAAATAAGCAGACATCAAAAGAGACAATCCCACCAACCCATAGAGTTGCAAAAAAGAAATGGATGTCAACCAAAATTATTCTGCAGTTGATGGGTGAAAGAAGGATGAAAATGATTGATAAAAAAGAATACGCTATAATACAAAAAGAATTAGTAAACAAATGCAAAGTGGCTAAAGAAGCCTGGCTGAATCAAATGTGTACAGAGGTTGAGGAAAATCACAGGAAAGACCCACATTCCATTCACCAACAGATACATTTGTTAACAGGAAAGATGGCACGTACCGGCACGTAACACGTAAAATCAAAAGATGGTGACTTATTAATGGGACATGGTAATAAAATTACCAGATGGACGGAGTATATAGAAGAATTGTATGATGATAATAGACCAGATGTAGAACTGCAGACCAAAAATGATGGTCCACCAATAATGACTACGGAAGTTGAGGATGCATTACATCACATGAAGAAATGAAAAGCACCTGGGCCAGACAACATCTCACTGGAAGTAATCAAAGCACTGGGAGATTTTGGAATTGAAATAATAAGTAAACTTTTAAATGATATTTATAACAGTGGGTATATTCTAAATGACCTTTTAAAATCCATATTTATATCTCTGCCAAAGAGACCAGGCCCTTTAAAATTAAAGACCATTGCACAATAAGTCGTATGAGTCACATGCCTATTATATACTGAGAATATTTATGAGAAAAATAAAAATCAACATTAAACCAGAATTCAGCGATGAACAATGTGGATTTGTAGAAGGAAAAGATGCAAACACTGCCATATAAATCCTAAGAACATTGTCAGAAATAGCTATAGAAGTAAAGACTGATTTGTACTTATGTTTTATTGATTATACAAAAGCATTTGACTGTGTGAAGCATGAAGAAGTAATCAAACTGTTAGTAAAATTAAACATTTGTTGAAAAGTTCTACGAATGATAAAGAATATGTATTGGCAGCAAACAGCAGCTATAAGAATTAACAACTGTTTAGGTACGTTTCAGAGCATAAAGAGGGGCGTACGACAAGGTTGTATACTGTCGCCTGATTTGTTTTCACTATGCTGTGAATATATAATGAGATATTTAATTGATATGCCGGGAATTGTGGTTGGTGGGCACAATTAAAAACAATTTACGTTATGCTCATGACACAGTCTTGATAGCAACATGTCAGAAAGAACTACAGGCAATGATAGACATTGTGGTGTTAGAAAGTGGAAAAATGGGCCTCAGTTGGAATAATGGAAAGAGCGAAGTAATTGTGGCTTCCAAGAAAAGAAATATTCCAAAATGTGTAATAAAAGTCCATGGTGTTTTTTTTTTGGGACAAGTGCAGAAATGTAAGTATCTAGGCATAGTGATAACATCAGAAAGGAGATGCATAAATGAGATAAGAAACATAATAGGACAGGTAAAATCATGCATTTCATAAAATGAAGAATTTCTTGTGCAATATATCTTTGTCATTGGGAGTTAGAAAAATAATTCTTGTTTGCTACATACATCCAGTTTTAAGGCCAAACAATTTCTTGAGGCCTCAGAGATGTGGTTTTACAGAAGAATGCTTATAATACCCCGGACAGCCAAAAAAAGAGCAACCAAGAGGTTTCGAAAGTGACGTGAGCCCAAAGATAACTTATCACAGACATCAGAAGGAGACAGTCATCAATTTTCGGCCTTGTTATGAAAAGAGGGAAAAGTTGTGACCACTGGAGAGATCTATGGAAGGAGGGATAGAGGAAGACAACGATAGAAGTTTCTTGACAGTCTTGCTGCATGGTTTGGAGTTGTGTCGGCACACGAACTGATTCATGCTGCAGGAGATCGCAGATTGTGTCGAGGCATGATCGCCTACGTCAGTCGGCAAGGCACCTGATTATGATATAAACTGCTGAAGAAAAGGTAAGGAAAAAAATGCATAGTTATCCGATGGCGCGTTTGTATTAGTGCGTAAATAAAATATCGTATTAGGGTATGTGAAAAGCTGTCTTAGGTGCTGTTTACCGTGTGTAGTGGACATGGATACAACGTAGAAGTGAAGAACCGTTTTGAGGTCTTGATGTCTGTACAAGAGGAAATGACACCTGATGAACTGGCGGTACAAGCTAGGGATATCTTGATAACAGCAGCTAAAGACTTAATACCCACCAGGACTAAGCAACATAAACCATGGATCACACCATACACGTTAGAACTAATAAAACAACGAAGGGAACTGAAAAAGAAAGGAGAAACCAATGACAGTAGGATGAAGTATAAATTTTTAACACGAGAAATAAGAAAGTACACAAGAAAGGATAAAAATCAGTATGTACAAGATTGCTGCATTAAAATAGAGCAACATCATAAAAATGGAAGAGATCACGAAATGTTCAAGGAAATGAAGTTATTGACAAGAAATTTTCAACCTCAGTTAAATATTATTTGTGACAGGTCGGGAAATACTTTAACAGAATCTAGACAAATTCTGGGAAGATGGCAGGAATACTGCAACGGAATGTATGATATGAATGACAGTGAGGATATGAATGATATACATGAACCAGTAACAGTAGAGGCAGAACCTGAATCTTCATTAGATGAAATTTCATGGGCAATAAGGAGCCTGAAAAATGGTAAATCACCTGGATGTGATGAGATACCAGCTGAATTGATTAAAGCGGGAGGAGAAGAAAGCATAAAAATCTATCATGCATTATGTGAAAAGATATGGAAATATGGTATTTGGCCAAAAGACTGGAAGAGAACTATCTTCATTCCAATACCAAAAAAGGGTGACCTGAAATTATGTACAAACTATCGAACTATTGCCCTGATCAGTCATGCAAGTAAAATTCTACTAAAAATTATAATGAGAAGACTGCATAAGAAAATGGAAGAAGAGATTAATGTAGCTCAGGCTGGATTTAGACAGGGAAGAGGAACAAGAGATCATATATTCAACATGCGTTTAATAATAGAGAAGTGTAGAGAATTTAAGGTAAATCTGTTCTTATGTTTTGTGGATTATTCAAAAGCATTTGACTGTGTACAACATCAGAAGCTTTGGGAAATCATGAGGAATATGGGCTTTCCATCACATTTGGTGCAGCTCATTAAAATGCTCTATGAAAACCAACAAGCAGCAGTCAGAATAGATGGAGAGACATCAGACTGGTTTGGCATCAAGCAAGGAGTCCGTCAGGGATGTGTGCTGTCACCGTATTTGTTCAACCTGTACGCAGAAAATATAATGAGAAATGTAAGAGATGATATAAACAAGAAACAATATGATGCCCTAAACATTGGTGGTCATGAAATACCAGAAATTCGTTATGCTGATGATGCAGTATTACTATCAACATCACAAAATGGTTTAGAAAACTTATTAACCTCACTCCAAAGAAATAGTGAAAATCATAACTTATTTCTTAACATAGCAAAAACAAAGATAATGCATACAAACAAAACTGCCATGGAGAAGGAAATATATGTTAATGAGGAAAGATTGGAAGTGGTGGAAAATTTCGAATATCTTGGGTCACTGGTTACCAACAATGGTGACACAATGAAAGAAATTAAACGGCGACTATCAATTGCTCTTCAAAGACTAAAACAACTGAATAAATTATGAAATTGTACAGATAGAATTACAAAGGTCAGATTTTTAAGAGCATGCATCTTTCCCATTGCAAAATACGCCTGTGAGACCTGGACACTTACTAAACAAGCGGAACAGCGCATAAATGCATTTGAATATAAATGTTACAGACAGGTTCTAAGAATATCTTGGGTAAAGAAAAGAACAAATGCATCCATACTTCAAGAGCTGAATATTGAAGAGGTTTGGCTAGTAAAGACAATAAAACAAAGAAAATTGAAATATGTTGGTCACTTGAAACGTCATGGAAGTCTAGAGAGAACAATAATGGAGGGGTATATGCCTGGGAAGAGAGGAAGAGGAAGGCCAAGGAGAAGATGAGTGCAGGATGTGGCAGATGATCTCCAGATGGGTGTATCAGACGCAGGACATCTTGCTCAGGATAGGAAGGTTTTCCGGAGGGTTGTTATGGCAGCGAGGTTCCGCGAGGGACATGCTACTGAGTGAATGAATGAATGAGTGGACATGGGGCTTGAATTGTCTGGATTTGTATTATCATATAACGCAGTGGTCGATTGTTTAAGACCCTTTTTTTGAGCATAGCTCATGATGCGGGCACTAGAAAGCAACACAATTTGGGATAAACACTAATCAGTACACACGGAATTTAAACCCTATAAATGGTTAACGCTTTACCAAAGCATTGAGTTGATCTTCAAGCAGTCACGAATGGTGCCACTGTAAATACATTTCAGGAATATTGATATCAGCTGCTTGCTGGCAGTAGAAAGTCAAAGTCAGGTTGTCAGGAATCTAAACGTGCAACATATTACCATTACTCAACTTCGGCACCGGTTCCAAGCCACTTGTCCAGATAAAGACCGAAATCGCAGTGGTCGACCCAGAGTGACAACAGCAGAGGAGACTCTAGTTGTTATTATGAACGGTTTCCATGGTCCTAATTCTGCAATCCATATACACATTTGTCAAACTCAGATGAGATGTTCGCCTAACCCATGTCAGCCACTATCTTCCATAAAGCTTATCTAACGACTATGATTATACATGGAAAGAGAAGAAGGACGTAGAGCACGGGGTAGACCAAGAACAAGATGGAAGGATAACATCAGAGAAACTCTACAACAGCACGATGTGCATATGGTCGAGGCAGCCAGAAGAGCTAGAAACAGAACCTTATCTCTCCCTCGACACCCACAGCGGTAAAAGAGGAAGTGAAGAAGAAGAAGAACGACTATGATAAAAGCATAATTTTTTTTTTTGTAGGTCTAGTAATGCTACAGATAATTATGAATTCAAAATACATATCCTTTGGAAAAAAAAAGGGGGGGGGGGGAGAGAGAGAGAGAAAAAAGTAAATACACATAAAAAAATACATAAAAAGTAAATCTAGCTCTAAATACAGTACATTTCTCGAAATCTCGTATTGAAGCCAATATTCTATTTGGCCATTGCCTGCCCGCACTACAAGTATACAATTATTGTATTTGCAACTGTATTATTTACACATTTAATATCACTGAAGAGCACATACCGGGTCGGGAAGAGCTGTAAATATTAGAATCAACATTTAAATATCATCGTTATAATAAACAGTAAAAGCAGTTGCACCAAAATCTTTAGGATCAAGGCTGCTACAGCCGCCTACGGTGAATGCAAAAGTGGGTGTATCAACTGAAATGTATGAGTGTTTTTACATTAGGATGCATATATGTGTTTATGCGTCTTTAAGAGTGTATGTATGTATGTAAGTGGATGTATTAGTTTATGAATATGTGTGTTTTTGAGTGCACATGAGGATGTACGCGAGTTTGCATGTTTGTGCGTGTATACGTGTGTAGAGTGTATGTATATGTGTATGCATGTGCTATATATACATAGAGAGAGAGAGAGAGAGAGAGAGAGAGAGACAGTGAGATAGAGAGAGAGAGGGCAGGATGCATGTTTGTATGTGTGTATGCATGTGTGTATGTTGGTATGTATGCATGCATGTACGTCTCATTAAGCTTCTATTTGTATTTATTTTATCTATCTACATATGTTTATAAGTACGCATACAAGTGTTTAACTATTTATGAGTTGTGTATGTATGTTTAAGAGAGTGTGTATATGTGTGTGAGAATATGATATGTAGGCATATGTGATTTGTATGGTGGTATAAATAAGTGTGCTGTGTTTGCATATGTGCGCATTCACGCAGGTATATGTGTGTAAGTAAAAAGGTAAAGGACCCTTTTCCAAGTCTCTAGGCGTATAGGGCATATATTTGTATAGACCAATGGCACAAGATGGGTGATGTGGTCAGCCTCTACTTACCGGGACTGCACCCGGTACCCACTCAAGACTGGGACGACCTGGGAGCCAAGGTCATTTCTGAAAAAGTCCGTCCCCGCCAGGGAGTGAACCCACGACCTTCTGATCCGCGGCGCGCGTCTATATGAATATGTGTATACGTGTTAATATATTTGTACTTGTAAAATTAATGAACTACACTCTGTGGATATCCAAACCTTGACATTAGATTTAACAAGATTTAACAATCTTGCATCCATGATTGTAGAATTCTCCTGCAGCGTTTAAAAAAAAAAAGCAACACAATTTTTTTTTTCTTTAGGAAAAACAGCGTAATTAGTGGGGGACAAAAAAGAAATGAGCAAATTTTTTTTTTTTTTTTATCAGTTGAGAATGACGAATACACGCTTTATACGAAAACTGTCAAGTGTTTGGACCATTCCAGTATGAATAATCGAGCTGATGATTTTACTTGTCAATGATAGCAATACATTGTTTCTCTAGTACGATGGTTTTCTAATAATGATAGGTCCGTCTAATTATATTTACAGTATTACAGTTTCCTAAATACAATGGATGGCATTAATTTGAATATATTGACAGAATATGCAACTTACGAGCAGCATCTGAAACATTCACATTTACATAATAAATAAATGACAAGTATTTTACATACCTACTAACAGAACAAAACATCAAATTGAATACACTAATTAATTTTTGATTTATACATCATGATACAGCCTTTGACAGCATTGATAGGATACCTCTCTGGAAATTGATGGCGCACTATATCATTAAAGTATTCCACAGACATGTAATTGTTTTATTAAAAACAAAACATGAAGACACGAAATGTCCAGTTCTTAAAGAGCTAGAGCATACAGACATATTTGAAATAAGAACAGATATGCTACAGGGATTACGTTGTCGGACATTCCAATGGTTACTGTTTATAGACGGGGATGGTGAAGACAGCAACTGATACCACTAGGAATGGAATCTAGTGGCCCCTGCAAGACACCGTGATGTCCTGCGCCGAATCAGATGCAAAATAAGTTTTATATACGTGATTCAAGACCAAAACAACTGGGTCTAAAAATATATGAGGTAAAGACTAAGATAATGCGAGTTAACAAGTCAAAGACTGATCTTATCTGTCTTTATGATATCTAACTCTAAAATGGGCAGTACTGTGGAAAAAGATGGGGCAAGTTAATGATACTAAAATACGAATGCATATTGCAGGAGCAGCTTTCATTGCGATAGGATATTTATCAACATTTTAACTTCAGTCAAAGGATATGTTAGGAAAGACGATTTATACCAGCATGCATTTAATCAAATACATGAAAGCTACCCATCACTTGAATAGAATAATACTACTGAAAGTCAATAAAGACCACAATAAGACAAGAAGCAATTGTAACATCCGTGCAACGATACATAAACAAACGAATAGGAGTTGAACACTGTGATAAGCTGGTCGACGGAGTAACGGGGGTGGGGATGGGAGTGGGGGGGGGGGTGGGGGGTGGGGGATTGTCATGGAAGGGATACCGCCACGTGTCTTGTTTATGAGATTTTTGTGTAAAAAATCATAGACACTCTGAGACAGTCTAAGATCTGAAGGTTGGCTCGGTTCGTCTAGGTTCGATTCCTTTTTGTTCGACGACCTTAAGCTAGCTAAGGGATGAGGGATTCAAATTATACTTCCGGGTACTTAAAAAAGATTGCCGGCTGTAGCTTGATCTGACGTCCTCACCACTTACATAACCCCCAGACTGCCAGGAATGTTTTATAGTCGAATGGTAATACTTCTATGATCAGAACAGACATGACTATTATATACTAAATAACTAACTCAGCAACTGAAACAATGCATAATCTTAACAAAGGAGTCGATAAAACTAGAACTAGATTAGTGAATTATAGATATGAAGAAACTTTAAGACAAGATATCATAGTTATTTCTGGGAACAGACTCCAAGAACCAGCTCTCTTAAAGGTAACACCGAGCATTCCCGTTATCATCATTGCCGCAGAAAGCTTATTGTGACCTGCACACCGGATTAGCAGAAACTGACGTGGTGGGTTGTACTTAACTGAGGCGGGCTGATTCTTCTACAGAGTCTTTATGCATAATTACCCTCATATATTCTTGACAGAACGAAAAAGAGTCACCATGTCCTTTCGTGAATCCTAGAGAAGTCGTTAGGTGTCCCTGAGCATGTCGATCCACGGATGACGGTTCTGTTATCTCTTTGAATCCCTGAAGGACTTGGGTGTGTCTGACGCTACCTCGAAAACCTCTATCAATGTGACGAGAGGTGAGATATGTCAGGTTCAGCCAAAGTGTTCAGCCAGACATAGCATGAGATTTGAGTGACAGACCCGTAATCGTCGATTCCCACTCGATAGTAAATATAACTATATAAACGGAATCACCTGGATACGATGCTCTACGAACTGGACAAATTGGATGCGCTAGCAAGAGTACTGAATTCACTAGAGGTACTGTTGTGTATGTCGATATCTACCCGGTGGATGTATGATTGGACACGACTCTGAATCTTCCTCCACAAACACGTTCAAAGACGAGTTGGACCCTTCAGCTTCACATGATGACCAATAAGATCATTAAATAGAATAGATCATTTTCTTACGATGACAAAAGGACGCTCACAGAGAGAATGGTGTGGCGTTCCCAAAGTCTAGAAGAGAGAGAGTGACGTCACTACATTCAGCGCTAGCAACGAGAGTTTTGCGTCTCAGTGCCACGGAACAAAAGTGAACCTAAAAATTTCTCATGCATCTGGACATAGACCTAAATATGCACTATTTGCCTTCAGACGGACAGTCCACTACATAAATAAGTTGTGTCACAGGTTGTCCAAGATGCGGAAAGCCTCACTGAAGTAGGGGTGTTGAGATTGTTAATCGACAGTCAGCTTTCTTTGTAATTATCATTACTTCAGTGTTTCTGCTTTTCAGACTATGGCCCTTATTTTCACTTTCCGTTACAATTATATCCATCATGTTTTGCAGTTGTGTTTCATTTTCAGCGATCAAAGTTATACCGTTACCATATCGCAGGTTGTTACAGTATGCACACCAACCGATATTCCTGGCATACCATGTATATTTCTAATTATTGTTTAACTGTACACACTGAAAAAGTCGAATAATCCCTGTCTAACGCTTTGATCGATGTCTTGAAGATTTCTAAATTGGTTATCAATCCTTATGCCTGCTTCTTGTAGCCAGTATGTTTTACCATCAATGTTTGAAGCTTCTAGATTTTTAATAAGTTGTGTATCAACTGCTTTAGTGTTATCAGCAAAGCACAAAGACATCTTTGTTCATTTCAATCATTCTTTTTTACAGTGTTCTGGAGATAAATATGGGGTTGTTTCAACCTTTGAGTTCAACAAAACCACTTTGCTCTTCTCAAATTTCTGGTTTAATTTTGCACCTTTTCGTTTCATGATAGTTCTCATTAATATTTTAGTTACACGACTCATCAAACTAATTATTTGGTGTTCTCCACATTCCACCGCATCAGGTGTTTTGGTAAAAGTATGAAAAGAGATTTCAAAAGGTCATCAGGTAAGTGTCCACAGTTATAAGTATGAGAAAGATACCAAAACAAAATCCTTGTTCAAATGTCTCAGGGGAGGGAGAGAGAGAGAGAGAGAGATAGAGAGAGAGAAAGAGAGAGAGAGAGAGAGAGAGAGAGAGAGAGAGAGAGAGAGAGAGAGAGAGAGAGAAACTATTTGTTTTAGCCTAAATAAAAGGATATATTAGGGAATACGATTAACACAAGAATCGTATTCGAATACATGAATATTATCAATCACGAAGAAAAAAAAAAAACCGAAAGTCAAAGAAAAAAAGCAGTCGTAGTATAGATGCAATGATACATACATAAACACAAGAAAAGAAAAAAAATAATACATTGAAATGCTGGCTCACTGAATAACGGGGGAGGGGCTGGGGGGGGGGGGGGGGGGGGGGATTCGAATAAATGACTTGAATAGAAGTGTAGGCGCATACTAGAGAAAGAGCCACTATCGACGGAAGGGATAACTAAAAAATAAAACGAGCCTTTTGAATTTAGGTAGACGATACATTTTCTTTCACTCTCCAGTACATGATTTTTTTTACCACAATGACCTAAACAGTCATAAATGTTACAGATGGGAGAGTCAGGTAATAACTTCTATAATTCTCTGTAGAACTGATCATAGAATGGCACTGTTACTAGCTAGAAATCTCAAACTTAAGAAATGAATGAAGGGAAACATTTCTGTCAAGTAGAAACTGGAATAAAATAGTTACACGAACACCTACAATTTAATAGTAAAACATAATGCAGGTACTTATTTCTTAGCATACACATCATTGAGGATGAACAGGGGCAATATGAAACTAAGGTAGCTAATATTGCAGAATAATTATGGTAGACTAGAAATATTAAAAATGTTATATCACAAAATTTCCTGTTGGTGTCAAAAATGTGGTCCGAATAATATTATAAATACAGTTTTGAATCAGCGAGAAGATTAAGATAGATAGAACTATAGTTCTTAAGTGAGGAGAAACAAAGCAAACATATTTTCAAAAATCCAACAAGACTGATAACATTCTGAGTCTTCAGCAAATGACAGACTTCAAACATACATTCTGTTTTCAAAGTAACCATAAGCATATGAACAGAAGATGAGAACAGTCTGCAAAAATGATTATCGGCACGAATAGAGAGCAAGAACGATTTTCATGAAACCCAAGAGAAAGACAAACGGTATACTATAAAGAGCGAAATAATCCAACATGCGTGGGCGAATGGTACAGCATGCAATACAACCTTAAGAAGGCAAGAGGTCCGTCAATCCGTAAAGGTTAGGTTGTGGAATCCTGATTCACGTTAAACAGAAAAAATAATCCCCACGGTTCTAGAGGTACCCGTGCAGAATCTGTGTCGGGTGTAAGATTCACGACGTAATACAGAAAGGACGTATGGCGATTAAATTATACCTGGATACAGTCGTCGAGCAGAGCAGGCTGATCTGAAAATTCAAGATATGCTGAGTGCAATGGAAACGGAAGCTCATGTGGCCGCTGATGATATATGAGGTGAGCACAGGCGCGGTATAAGCGATGGAGCGGGAAATCAACACAACCATGTGGAAGTGGCTCGGAGCTCCACCGCGTGGCTTTGTACTGTAAACAGGCAAGGCTGTACTACCGTTGAAGTCTTTATTCGACGAGTTTTAATTCATCAAGGCCAGACTCGCGATAATGTTGCGAGAGTTTGCAGACCACAAAGTAGCCGCCATCCAGCCCGCGCTAAAGACGGGGAAGTGGAAGGCAGACAATGTAACTGATTCTGCCCAGAATGCACTAAAACTGAAGGAAGGCATCTGTTACACTCAGACTGACTGACGCGGCTTTGGCTAATGCAGTGTCACAAGAAATGGTTCTCCAATGCCTAGGACAGAGTGTAGAGACAGATGGTTACACAACAAATTAGGCACTGGGAAAAGAAGAGGTAAGAGGCCAGTAATCTCCCCAGCAGTTGCAGCAAGTCCAGGCTGGGTCCACCTGGGAGACAGTGTCATTTTTCAGAGCAAGAAAAGTCGGTTACAGTAAGGATACGAAGCCGCGACCTCCCCCCCCCCCTCCCCCCGATGTGGAGGGCAGGGGGGGGGGGGAGCTCGCGACCTGGAATTAGCCTGCCCCTAATGAAAGTGTAAGAAGGGTAATGGGACCCAAACCATCAGAGATGTCCACTTATTCTGACGATCAGAAGACTACTGCTGTGCTTGCTCATCTATCGGTTATCATCGAGAGGTTCATTCCTTGTCCGATCGGAGTACAACTTCAGTAGATGTCACTCCAGCACCTCTTTACCGACCACTAAAGTCCCAGACATTGGTTGCTTGAACAGGTCTCGGGAAAACAGGAATGAGTCCCTAAAGAACGTCTCTCTCTCTCTTGTGGTTCTCCTTCATTTCCTACAGAAACGCTCAGCGCGACAGAGGGCACTTTGTCTGGCTCGCAGGTGCAACCAGACCTCGTACAGTCCCTCCCGTTCGCTGCTTATAGCGGCTTTGGACCGTTTCACGAGTGCATTCTGGTCTGCTCGGCACTTCTCTATGTCTCTCTGCTTCCGGCTTTTTTTCCCGCGTAACGCCCGCCTATGTCCTCTGGACTGTCCCGAATTCGTGGGAACAGTGATTTTATATTATGTCAGCAAACCATGTTAGCTTGTCACATAGCGACTGTTTCTTAAGTTCACCATAATCAAACATCAGGCGCACAAAACGTTTTTGGCAGTACCCTAGAAAAACATTTAGTATATAATGGCGTGCAAAGCTAAATACACCTTTCTGTGACAACACAGCCATATCTTTACATCCACACAGCGGAATTAATCAACTACTTGTCATCTACGCCCCTTGAGTGTCAACATTACCACGAAACAATTCAATAATTAGGGTTCCATAAATATTGCGAAAGTACTCGAATATTTCATCTGAAAACTCGCAGGTAATAACATATTTAATACACACATCTTGAAGTACTCTTAGATCTCAAAGTTAATTCAACACGGAAAATGAATAAAATGATTAAAATGTATCACTGAGACAATACATAACTAGTACTATTTTATCAAAAATCACCTAAACCAGTGACCAAAATAATTACTCTTTTCAACGCAGACCTATTTTTGCATCAACAAAGTTAGAATAATCAATTAAGCAGCATCTCCTACAATTATTTGTACCATTACTACAAAAGAATAAATACATTACTAACATAGTAAAATAGTTTTTAAAATGTCATCAAACACAATGCATGATATAATTTCTACACAAAACTACACACATAATTGTGTGTGTGTATATATATATATATATATATATATATATATATATATATATATATATATATATATATATATATATATATATATATATATATTGCGAAAAAATCAAAAAGCGTCTTTTAAACCCATGCCGTTATTATATTAGCACTTCCATGAATAATGAATATATTAAAGTTTACAAGATAAGTTTGAACTATCGTAAATGAAGTATTTATTCCTAATAATGTGATTTTTTAGACATATGTGTACATCATTATCATGAAAAACAAAAACAAACAAATAGCCAAAAAAAAACAAAAAAACAATGATGTTATATGCATAAAAACGAAAAATACTGTTTGCAGACGGAAAAAAAGAAAAGTCAACTCACATGACATTATGGGCATAATTGCCACAAGGCATAGCAACACCATTGCAATCATGATGATTCTCATTATGATCTGCAACGAAAAAAAAATTAAAGACAAACATAATACGCACTGTACATCTTATGCATTTTTCCAAAAAATAAAATAAAAAAAAAATAAAAAAATAACTGATTTAAAAAAAAAAAAATGTGTGTCCAAGACGGTACGCACCTTCTAAATATAGCAGTAGAAAACAGCATGTAGTATGTTAAAAAACATTTGAGCTTACATTCATTTTTAACCTTGCTACAGCGATGACGGCTAATGAAGACATATCAGCAGGTATAAAATAAAACATTCATGTTAAAAAGTAGAAACATCGTAAATTACAACAATACAATTTTATTTGATGAATCAAGGTAAGCGAATATGAGAAAATAAATGAATGATCAACCCTTTACTTACCTTAGTTTAAATATACAATTGAAAACAATATTTGCTACCCTAGAAAATGTTATGGAAGACGTTGATTTCAGAAATGCTACACTGGTGTAGGATGATTAAGAATACACATCAGTAATGTTCAATTGCGCATGTATGCTAAACACTAGCATAAATAAATACATGTATAATCAATGCATTACGTACATTTGTTTAAAATAAACATTTTAAAAACAATGTTTCCTACGCCATGAAAAATTATGGAACACATTGATGTTAGAATTGCAACATCCGTGTAGGATAATAAAGAACAAAAGGCAGTACTATTAAATAGTGCGTGCAAGTTAAACGCTAGATGCATGGCACAACAATACTACATCACAGCAAGGTTTCTAACAATAATGTTTACCAATGATGATAGTGAAAACGTTCTACTCACTGAGATAACTGGCTGGCGAGTAGAGCTGCGTAGAGTAAGTTTGACGTGAAGCGAATCCCCGACGACTGGTCTACCCTAGGTTTGATCTCTGTCAAGACAATAATAACACAGTTTTACGCTTGATTACTCCCGTTATCGGATTCACTGCCGTCCTACAACTATGAGAAGAATACCGTTTGTGAAGTGGGGCAGAAATAAAAAGTACAAAAGATGTAGCCCTCTTGCATCCACATGGTACATCAGATAACGTCAGCAGAAGTCATATTTTACTGTAAACATTTAAGAAACAGCTAACCAGAGTTAGCAGATGTTACCACCGAAAAGCAAACACTGGAGAAACAAATGCTTTGTATGGGCAGTTACCAACGTACAGCTAACACTGGAAGGGTAAACTGGAACGTGTTACTTGTAAAAGTGGTTTAGTTACTAAACAACATGAGCCACTAGCGTCCAGGTCTGCGACAGAGAGTTTAAAAACAAAATAAGCTCGCTTTCATGGGTTTGAGACAGTAGCACGGGAGTGTCACCATGGACAAGATTAGAATATTACTATGAAGTATTGCCAAACACAGTAGTGGATGCACTATAGTCAACTCTCTTTATTCAGGGGACATTAATTTTTTTCCCCTTGAATTATGTATGAAGTAAAAGTTACACTGAAAGTAACAACTCAGAACAAGGCCATCACAATACCATCGACATTTTAACAAACAATTTGAAGCAATTCCTCATGCTAAGAAGCATTTCATGGCCTGGAAGCTATTTACTATTTTAAAAACAAGTTGGAAGCTGCAAATATAAACTGTACAATATAACGGTGAGAGCACTGTGGACTTACACAAAGTATAACCAATAATTATATATATATATATATATATATTCATTCATTCAAAAGAACTGATTACCCCGCACCAGGACAAGGCAGTTTACATGACCTCTCTCTTTTAATTAATCCTATCAACTCTCACTTCTATTTACCAGTCAAATCCATTAGCCCGACACATCTATTAACCCATCACAGATATTACCCCGACACATCTATTAACCCATCACTTCTATTAGCCCAACACATCTATTAACCCATCATATATATTAACTCATCACATCCATTAGCCGAACACATCTATTAACCCATCACATCTATTAGTCCAACACCTATATTGACCAATCACTTCTACTAACCCACTACATCTATAAACGCATCACATCTACTAACTCCCTTCTTTCACCCACCGGCCAAATGATGCTGGTCTCATACTTCTATAGACCAGTCTACACTCGATGGGTGACAGATTAAAAAAAAAATCCAGTTTAAGGCTCGATAGACCTTGAACAAAGGTGAATTTTAGACGTCGACTTGCTATTGAGTAAGTAAAATAATGTAATTTTTTTTATTTTTTTTATTTACAGTCCTAAGCCAGTACTGTATAACATTCAACGAACGATGTTTTATACAATCAATATCAAGAAGACCCACTTTACACCCCCTCCCTCCCCTAACACTTTGTATACAAGGTCTCTCGACTTACGACTGAGTTCTGTTCCGACTAAAAGCTGGTAAGTCTACTTTATATTTTCCGACTCTATTATAATTCTAACGAATTATAACAATTGTACATAAAAAATACATCACTCCCTATTCCCTTTCCACCATCACAACCCCCCCCCCCCCCCCCACTCACCTCTCCATAATTTTGCAAGAAAATAATATAAGATGGCGAGTTAGTTACGTTCAACCCCACCCAAACACACACTGAGCTACTAACACCCGTTTAACCCCACCAGGACCGCACAAAGAGCTAAAAACACCGAGTGACACAAAATGCCACCACTTGGATGAGAATGTGCTGTTCCCTAAAACCCATTTCAAACGTTAAGTTATAGTAGGTACTCCGACGACAACCGAGGTGAGGTTTTAAAATAACCACCTCCCCCGCGCCCTCTTTCCCCAAAATGCATCCCATAATGAGACGGATAATTTTTAAAGTCGGCTGAGGCCCTAACCAAGGTTGGATTCGTGGCGTAGGGCCTGCCTTGGAGTCAAGGTCATTTCATAAAAAAGAAAAATCGGATTCGAACCCAAGACGTTAGGGTCGCTAGCCTTGTATATGTTAACTACGCCCCATTTGTTTGCTGCTTCAATTTGTGCAAACTCGCAACAGTAAACCAGTCGCTACGAGCATCCGCTGAGCCAGTTGTTACACTCATATACACACAGCTTTCAATTTCTCATTGATTATTCATGTCTTCACTGATTATATTCATGAAGCTGACTGTGTCTCACAAAAATAAGTTTGCTTCTTCTTGCTGTTTACTGGTTGTAAGCTCCGATGGGAAATTCTAGTTTTTTGTCCACTCCCAAACTTTAATTTTGATCCACAACTTAACTAACGTTTTCCCGTGCATCCGTTTTGCAGAGTTAGCTTATTTGTATGCGGATTGTTGATGCCTTGCTTGTCAGGCAGATGCACTCCGACCTTGACGGAGAGATCCCTAATTAAATCGCCTTCTTGGACATGCTCCATCAAGAAGTAAACCTAGAGATCGGGTTTACTGTGTGCAACAAAGTATTCATTTGTTACTTTTGTTGGTGTCCATAATAAGTGTGTCTCAGTGTTGCCACTACTCTAATGAAGCAAGTTATGTCACTAATAAGTGTGTCTCAGTGTTGCCACTACTCTAAAGGAGCAAGTTATGTCACTAATAAGTTTGCCTTAGTGTTGCCACTACTCTAAGGGAGCAAGTTATGTCACTAATGAATGTGTCTCTGTGATGCCAGTACTTTAATGTTGAAGCAAGCTTCCTATGCCATTGTTGAGTGTCTCGGTGTTTCCATTACTCTAATGGAGCAAGTTGTGTCACTAAAAAGTGTGTCTCAGTGTTGCTACTACTCTAATGGAGCAAGTTATGTCACTAATAAATGTGTCTCAGTGTTGCTACTACTCTAATGGAGCCAGTTATGTCACTAAAAAGTGTGTCTCAGTGTTGCTACTACCCTAATGGAGCAAGTTATGTCACTAATAAGTTTGTCTAAGTGTTGCCACTATTCTGATGAAGAAAGCTTCCATGCCACTACTGAGTGTGTCTCAGTGTTGCCAATTCTTTAATATTGAAGCAAGCTCACCATGCCATTGTTGAGTGTCTCGGTGTTTCCACTACTCTGATAGTTTAGCAACTTCCTATGCCATTATTTCCAATTCTAGAATAGAACCTATTGATTTATGATTGATTTGTGAAAACACATTAACAAGGCAACCAGAGCCAGAAGGAAGATAGCTATCCTGAAAAAAAAGGAAGTCGAACAACATGGGGCGCAAATAGGGAAATGCTTAGGAAAGTTTATCAACAGTCTACGACCACACATTGAACACCGGTCTACAGAAAAGGGTTTAAAAAAAAAAAAAACTTCAAAAATTAGACAAGATGCAAAATCAAGATAGAGAAGATGGCGATGACTCAAACACTGACAGAACGAAGAAACACTAAGATACTAATACAAGCAGAAACATTTCTCAGCATGCCTGAACACCATATGAAAAAAAAAATATCTAACAATTGGGCAACTTAAAAGAATCAGTTTTATCCACCAGGTCCAACGATCTGCAGGCAAACTAATGATCTGGTTGCAACTGATAACTCTTTAAATGCTATTCAAGATCAAACCACTTGGAAAAGGGATTATAACTTGCCAATACACATCCAGACAAAAGCGAAAGGAGTATTCGACAAGGAAAAACAAAAGAGTGTGCAACGTAAAACAGCCACCCTTGCTCTGCTTGATGACGAATACCCATATAATCTTTGGGTTCGTGTCTATAAAGATGGATCAGCATAAAACGCAAGCAGAAATGAAGGGGCAGGAGTGTATATTGAGCATCCAAATAATACTAAATACACAGCCACAATACCTACAGGAAACACTAACAACTTTGATGCAGAAGTTGAAGCCATCAAAACAGCTGTAGATAAACTTAAAAATACGTCAAATTTCTCAACCCGTGGTATTTCTGACAGATGCGAGTGGTGCTTCACACACTCTAATCTGAAAACTACCCGGTAACGAACACTACTCTCCAAACTAGGCAGTCGGTGCAATGGATATAATCCCAGTGTGAAGTTCCTGGCAGTGAAAGAGTTGATAAACTAGTAAAGGAAGGCACACATGAAGAACAAATTGTCGAACCAGTCTGTAATCAACAAAAGAAGAGAATATTCACATCTTATAGCGAACCACCAACACTGACACGCGATGATTACCATTTTAAGGACAGACCAGAGCCTTAGAACAGGACACCACTGACTTCTCAGCCACATGTTCATAAAACCTAAAATAGGCAAATGAGCCATGTGTACATGTGGATTGGCACATAAGAAACAGATCGTGTCCCCCAAGACAACATATCGAGGCAACACTTTAGGCCACGAGAAACACAGTGTCGCGTGCGGTTATGCACTAAAACACACCATTACTGACTGATCAAATAGGACTTCCACAGATTACGTAGTGTTGTTAGGAAATTGGAATCTAAGGATTCGCAGTCGAAAGTTTCAAGTAGGCAGACGTGTGGTCGGTTCTTGGTGGATCCTTGAGGAAGCTATATCCAGGGATTCCACTGAGAAATCTCAGCCGAGAGCTGATACATTATTGCGTTCTACAGGAAACAGGAGTATTTTAAGCTATTGGATAGCTCAGTGAAAAAGCTGGCAGAATCAAGAAGGAGGGACATTGCCCAGTTTTCTAGTATCAGACTGCAGATGAAGAGGTCGAAGTAACCGTTTGGACTCTCAAGGTTGCACTGTTGACCCGTAAGGAGTTGTTTAGAATATGATATATAGAATGGATTATAATATTTCAAGGCGAGTGTGGGTGCGCTAGCGAGTGCTTTGAGTATTTGGGTGAGTCTTAACAACTCATCACATTATTGCACATTTCTCTCATTTGGATCAAAGTGTTTGTAATACAACAATGTTATTCTACGTAGATAGCCTTCGTCATTTAATTCACGTTTGGACGCATTAAAGTTGACTGTTATCGTTACAGTTATCCTGTTGCATCACTGGAAATAATCTTCGAATATTTTCCCCACACTTGGCTTGTGGAATGCAATATCTCTTATGCTGCACTCGTTGTCTTGTACTTGATCGCACGTTGAAAATGGTACCTACACATCTCAGCGACTTAGACTCACATCCTACACTGGTGCAAGTCAAAATGTACAGGTCGCTGAGTGAATTACAAAAGACAGTAAAGTTTACACATGAGACAACATTGCAGACATATATAATTTATTTCAAGCGAACGAAAGAGAAAAAAATACGATTGATTTAAACCACATTGATGAATACTAGGTGGTTGCAGATTATGATTTGTAGAGAAATCTGAAAATGTTATGCTAAAATAGCTATCATTAAGCTCAAAATCATCATCAACATCATAAACATCATCATGTAACAGGTCCTTTGAAGAACGTCTCTCACATCAAAGTCTGCCTGAAACACATCGCTTACTCTCCCGCCTCGTGTTCTTTCATACTGACGGAGCTCACCCGCCTTGTGCACTTTCATACTGACGGAACTCACCCGCCTTGTGTACTTTCATTCTGACGGAGCTCACCCGCCTTGTGTACTTTCATTCTGACGGAGCTCACCCGCCTTGTGTACTTTCACACTGACGGAGCTCACCCGCCTCGTGTACTTTCATACTGACGGAGCTCACCCGCCTTGTGTACTTTCATTCTGACGGAGCTCACCCGCCTTGTGTACTTTCACACTGACCGAGCTCACCCGCATTGTGTACTTTCATTCTGACGGAGCTCACCCGCCTTGTGTACTTTCATACTGACGGAGCTCACCCGCCTTGTGTACTTTCCCACTGACGGAGCTCACCCGCCTTGTGTACTTTCATACTGACGGAGCTCACCAGCCTCTTGTACTTTCATACTGATGGAGCTCACCAGCCTTGTGTACTTTCATACTGACGGAAACTGAGAGTTTTAGGTTCCTAAACAAGCACTGCACAAGCGTTACGAACTTACCTCTTCGGCGTGTCGTCAGAAATTCCCTAATTCAAGAAGTCGTTTGGATAAGGAATACCACTAGTTTGCGAACTTACCTTAGATGTTCCTGGCCGAACAGTTGAGGGAGTCCATTACTCCCTATGCAAACCTTGTTGGCTAAAAATGTTGCAGAACGACTAGCAGTACTCTAGTTTTTAGCTGAGAGGTATCAAAATGCATATGGCGATAACCATCCTTGCAGGACCCCAGGGCCCCAGGATCCATACACTCCTCAAAAAATGTTAGTGATAACAATTTAGACATAAGAACAAGGGCGCAGCTAGGGGACCCACTCAAAGACAAATCCAACCCCATGCAATGCCAGGTTGGAAAAGCAAACTTTTGGCAAATAAAGCAAGAACAATTCGGCACCACAACGTGCAGCGTGACTAGAAACTCGTAAGAAAGTAAAGATTATCCAGTTCCTGGAAAAAGAAAGGTCTCCTGTGTTTGAAATGGTACTAGTCAATGGACAGGATGTGAATTGCCTGTATGACACAGGTTTAAAATTAGATGCTGTAATTGCAACCTACTTGCTAAGTCCAGGCCAATGAACACATGACACTATCGAAATCCAGGTAGTGATTAAAAGCTAAATATTTAGGGGAAACATTACGGCATATGGCCGATCTCCGCCAGTCTGTGTGTTATGTGTTGAAATATATCATCATTGCTAGAATACCGCATTTTATGTTTTTTTAAATTTTTTTAAGTGTAGAGTGCCGCTGAAGAACAACTCCGACACCAAAAAATTGTAATGTACGGCTAACTGACCCCTAAACCATTAAAGCTCAATTTGTAAGTATTTATGTATACACTAAATGAGATGTTATGTAAATTTATTAACATGCTATTCAGTACTTTTTTTCACATACATGAATTAAAGTTAGTTTACAGGATGCTGCAGATCTAAGATCAGCAATTGTCTGGTTCTGTTTAAATTTTACAAGGTAATTTTACACTATATATATATATATATATATATATATATATATATATATATATATATATATATATACCTAGCTTTGTGTGTGCGTGTATACACACATACCAACAGACACATAATACTCAAAACGAGATTTGGATGATCTATGTATCATTTAGAATATCAAACCGTTCTCTTTTTCTGAAAACTCAGAAGAAGGTTCTATCTGTTCGTTCACTTCTGGACTCCATGTCTTAAGAACTTGAGTTTTGCGCACACAGCCACTTTAAATATCTCGTGTATATTGAATGCAGACTATTGGTTTTCGCATCCTAGGCAGATGCAGTCCGAGTTCGAAGTAAACATGCCTAATTAGTTACCTCCGACAATAGTCATGTTAGCGAGGCATTCGGTTTGTTCGGGGTTTTCCAAAATTCGACACCGGAACCCACACGACGAAAACGAGACAATAATACTAAGACAATAGTCATTTGATGGCACATTCTAATTATGATCTGTCAGTTTCTTGCGAAATATGCTACGTTCAGTCACCAAAGACAAGTGCTATTTCATTGCACATTTCAGTCACGAACATTATTATTCCTGCTGGATATTCTACGTTCAGTCAGCGACGAAAATATAAGTAGTCGAAAAAAAATGTAACGTAAGTGATTGTAACTACTCACTTATGTCTCTTACTGATTTATCGACTGCAGACAGATTGACAGCAGTAAAGAGAGTTAGAGAGAGAGAGAGAGAGAGAGAGAGAGAGAGAGAGAGAGAGAGAGAGAGAGAGAGAGAGAGAGAGAGAGAGAGAGAGAGAGAGACCTGATTGACTGATTGAGTGGAGATATGGAAACCATCGTCTAAACAGTTTTTCCTGTCCACTGTATCAGCTGTTATTTACTCTCCCTGTCCACTGTCTCAGCCGTTATTTACTCTTACTGTCCACTGTCTTAACCATTATTTACTTTTCTTGTCCAATGTATCAGTCGTTATTTACTCTTCCTGTTCACTCTATCAGCTGTTTTTTACTCTTGCTCTCCACTGTACCATCGGTTATTTACTCTTCCTGTTCACTGTATCATCTGTTATTTACTCTTGTATCCCAGGAACGTGCACGTTCCTCAGGTTTAAACCGTACACACACCTCACTGCTCAACCATACAAACCTCACTGATAAACTATACACACAACACTTGCTGAACCATTCACACACCTCACTGATGAACTATACACACATCTTACTGATAAAGCATACATCCATCTCACTGCTAAACCTTACAGACACATCAATGCTGAACCTTATAGACACCTCACTGCTGAACCATACACAAAACACTCTGCTGAAAAATACTCATAACACACTGCTGAACCATACATACATCTCGCTGCTGAACCGTTCAGACACCTCACTGATGAAACATACAGACACCTCACTGACAAACCATACACACACCTCACTGATGAACGACACACACACACACACACACACACACACATACACAAACACATACCTGACTTCTGAAGCATACGCACACCTCAATGAAATAGTATACATACACCTTACTGGTGAACCATACACACACCTCACTTATGAACCATACACACACCTCACTTATGAACCATACACACACCTCACTTATGAACCATACACACACCTCACTAATGAACCACATACACACATCTCATTGAGGAACAATACACACACCTGATTGAGGAACCATACAGGCACCTCACCAATGAACCATGCAGACACTACACTGCTGAGGCTTACAGGCACCTCACTGATGAACTATACAGACACACATCTCACTGATAATGCATACATGCATAATTTATGACCCAAACACACACACACACACACAAACACACACCTCACTACTGATGCATATATGTATAACTTCTGACCCCCACACACACACACACCTCACTGCTGAACCATACAGGCACTTCACTGCTGAAACATACCCACAGCTCACTGCTAAACCATACACACACCTCATTGATGAACCATACACACACCTCACTTCTGACCCGCACACACACACCTCACTGCTGAACTATACAGACATCTCACTGCTAAACCATTTAGACACCTCATTAATGAAACATGCACACCTCACTGCTAAACCATATAGACACCTCACTAATGAAACATGCACACCTCACTGCAGAACCATACACACCCCTAACTACTGAACCATTCATACACTTCACTGCAGAATCATACACACCCCTCAATGCTGACCCATACAGACACCTCACTGCTGATCTATACACACATCTCAAAGCGGATGCATACACACATCCCACTAATAAACAATACAAGCACCTCACTGTTGAACCATACACACACTTTACTGCTGAACCAAACAATGATCCCACTGCTGAACAGCACAAACACCTCACTGCTACCCCATACATATATAACACTGCTGATGCATACATGCATAACTTCTGACCCACACACACACCTCCCTGCTGTACCATACACACATCCCACTGCTGAACCATACACCCATCTTACTGATGAACCATACAGACACCCCACTGCTGAAACATACAAACACCTCACTGCTGAACTATACCAACACTTCACTGCTGACCACTAATACCACTGACTGATTTAACACACATTCTCATCGATGATCTACCCTACATTCACCTCGCTGATGTACCACCACACATACTCCTCACCGAATTATTTCAGCTGCTTCTCAGTGCTGAACATTACCTACACCTCCCTGCTGAACTACACATCTTCCTAATTGAATAATCGCACATACTCCTCACTGATACAGATTCCTCATTGATTTTTTCACACATACGTACTGTGAATGTGTGTACACTACTGTCGACCTGCCCCCCCCCCCATCCCTATACACACACACACATACACGCACACACGCACCTCCATACATACACGCACACCTACACAAACACACACACACACACACACACGCAGACACGACCGTCCGAAAACTTTCGCTGGCTGTCAGCTACTGTTCCGTAACAGCCCTTGATCCAGTGCTTGTGGCTAATCAGTGTGTGAGACGAACAGTCAATCTTAGTAACCGAGTTCGACTTCAAGTTCATAAACTCTCCTCAACAACACTTCTTCCAGTTTAGATTTTAGGGTGCCCGGTTCGCTAGCGTAGTTGGCTAAAACGAATTGCGCGGTGACCGGGTGACGAACTTTTAGTGGTCCGGGTTTACGCCCGGGGGTAGGCAGAAAAGCCACATTTACGGTATTTATCATGGAATCAAGACCGAAGGGTTGCGATATCTATAATATTGAGCCGAAGGGTTAACAACTCTTGGCTTCTGGATTTTAAAAAAAAAAGATGTAAGGGTGGCCATTTAGCCTGCGTTTGCACGAGCAGTAGGCTGCACTACACTTCTTTCTGTTGATTTCAGTCACAAACACCTTTAGCCGTAAAACGAACACACGACCTTTAGAACGCGTAGCAAATAACTTAGCCACTACGCCACGGAGACCCTCGATCGATGAAAAGTTTAGCATCTAACTCGGGTAGTATTCTGTAGCAGCGATCATTCACTTGAGCCCGATTGATTGGCCACACACACGAGAGTGGCGGCATAAGCAAGCTCGCGCACCCTCACACAAATCATTATTTTTATCTGGATGCCCAATCACCTCGTGGAGGTTCTTCAGTTCATCGTGTGGATAGAGGAACGAGATTTGGCCCCTCAGAGTGCCCCCTACTGTGCGCCATCACAGCTATCCCAGTTGGGCGACAAATCGATTTATTATAGTCTCAGCTGCCTAGCAAAATTGCTTCAGTGCCCTTGATCACACTTGTCTTGCAACCCCATCTGTCTCAGGACATCTTATGCGGTATTAGAGCATTGCAAGTAGACACCTGCTAGGACGTCACCTATAATAACAAAAAGCTGAAGACAAATGCGTGAGCAGGTTCAGACAGCGCCCAAGTAACAAACGACCTAACTGGTAAATGCGTTGTAAGAAACCATAGATAAAGTCAGCAGCTATTTATTGGATGGGTCATCAGAAAAGTATAACTAACGTCTTAGCAAGTTGGAGATCACCGAGTGAGTACAAGAGTGAATAGCTATACTCTGGTTTGGAAGACCATCTTTCTTCAACCCACCCCCCCCCCTCCCCCCAATTAGTTAATCTCGCAATGGTTTACAAAAATACAAATTGAGACAGTCACTGTAAGTATGTCGGTACACAAGAGAAACAAGACAGTTCTAATAACTGGAAACATCTTCAACATTATCATGCGCACTTCCAGGTATAGTTGATCATGTCTCTAAACAGATCTGTGTCCTTGGTATTCTGAATCAATAAATTCCACAAATATTCTTATATGTGATCGCTTTAGGCAGTCAAGCATAATTTCACTTGGCTTGCCTCTGCATTTGTCCTTTATATTTCCAACAATCTTGATGTTCTCCAATACCTTTCTTCTCATCACATGACAGACGAATACTGATTGCCTTCTTCCTACAATGTTGTGTATAATCCTTTTCTTGATGTTCAATATATATATTGCCGACTCCCTACTGAGAGGACGTGTTTTTTCCTAGCTCTTACGATTTTGATTTTTTATTCTAATTGTGCCTGTGAACTAGCGACGTTTTTACTATCGTTTTAATCGTTATTCCGTTAGACGTGCAGTGAAATATTGTTTCACGCAATTAGATGTCATGATTGCATGCAAATGTGGTTTTTGTAGCATTTTCAAACATATTTTGAGCGGAAATGTGCCGATGATACAGACACATAAACCACGCATGCGAAGGTCAATGGGCGCTTTGTCCGCGTCACTGAGATGTATCACCACCAAGAACACTATCTAACCGAGAGACGTCCCGCAAGTGTCACACTATACAAACGAAACATGTGTAACTACGATAGGACTGAGCTTTCTCAAAAGATAGTAATGCTAGGGAAAGGAAATGAAAGGAAAATGCTAGCTGCTGGACCCACTCACCAAACTTTAGGCATCCGGACCATCTCATTCTCTAACGATACTACGTGGAACATTATGCGCGCGGTATTTCCAACGGTTATTAAAGGCGATTTCCCGCTACTATATGTGTGAGATAGAAAGAGGACAATAAATCTTACACAGGTAAAACGTGGGATATAAAGCAGATTGAACACCAGGCCATCAACCAATATACGCCACGTTCCCTCGGACACCTAGACGCCGTTTAATGGAGCAACATTTGTTTTGACGAAGGCGAGTTTACGAACTGAAGAAGAAATAATTACAGTCACTCTGAATTCTCTTCTTTTAAATATTTCACCTTTCTTCGCGATGACATTTCAAGGGAAATAATAAAGTCAAATAATAAGTCAATATCTCTGTGTGGGTTATACGCACCAATTTTGACGCAATAGAAAAGGGGGAGAGGGCTTTAAACTTATATGTATATATATATATATATATATATATATATATATATATATATATATATATATATATATATATATATATGGATATATTTGTTTCAACTTCAGTTAATTGCATGCGATTGTCTAGTTTTGCATTCAAGTATCATCTGTATTTTGTGTCTGTATATGTATTGGGGGGAAAACACAGATACATGCAGTTAAGAATATATAATGTGTCCGTCAAGCTCTCCTGCTACTACAATCAATAGTATTCTTTGTCATCCCTTTTTGTGGTGAATTTTTTAGTTATTTGAAGCCCAACTCTGGCTCCTGCCAGGGGCCGCAATATAGCCAACCATAAATATGGTCTAATCACTGAACGCGGTTTCTGTGACCTCTCCAAGGGTGATCCTCATCCACATGGTAGCACTTTGTGTCATCGGGTGTTTATCGCTTGTGTGATGTCCTGGTGGGGTAAAAGAAGATAGAGGTAGAGAGAGAGAGAGAGAGAGAGAGAGAGAGAGTGAGAGAGAGAGATCCCGCTACAATCATGTTTGAGCTGGTGGCAGCTGAAAGAACAAGCGTCGTTGGTTAGGCGCAAATTCACATAAGCAATTTGCTTTCAGAAAATTATTAGTTGTATTTTCTTAAATCTAATTTTCGTTTTGTAATCTATAATTTCATTGAATTGTTTTTTTTTCTTCAGCAACAACATATGCTACTAGAAGTGCACACGAGCTCTTGGGGATATGTGGAACACTGGTTAAGAATTAATGCTCTAGCAAACATGATATATTGGTCCCATTGCTAGAAATAAAGTCGAACTAAATGGGGTTCTCCACGGCGTTATGCACAGACACCACATTGTGTGGGACAACACGAATAGACCCACTGTCTCACCAGCAAGCATGTCGTATACATCATCCAACAAGACCTTTTGACGTCGAAGGAAATCTGCCTGAAAGGCAAGGAATCAACAGTCTACACACAAATAAGTCAGCTCTGTTAAATTGATGTGCATGCAAACACTTACGTTCTCGGACAAGACTGAAGTCTAGAAGTGGACAAACAATAAACTGTTCTCCCGAGCTCACAGCTAGTGAACACCAAGAAGAAGGACATAAATTTGTCTGGTTTATTTGGTTTAATACATACACGATTATAAGGAGGAATGGACTCAAGAATATAGAAACACTTGGCAATATTGATATAAAACGAGTGCATTGAGAGGGTATTATGATAAATACTGGGATGACTTAGCCATATGGACGAGCACTAAACTGATCTGAGACTCTATCTAATGCAACCCGTACAAGTGACTGTCGGTATATGCATCCACTTATTAAACATGATCGTCGGTTTATCAGTCTATGGGTGTTTTTCACACTGACTTTGTCCAGCATAAGTGAAGAGTTAACTCTGAACTGCCAGCATTTGGAGAGCCACCGTGGTGTTGTAGCTAAATGCTCGCATTCAGATTCGAAGCTCATGGACCTCATTTATGTTTCCTTTCCATACATGACCTTAGCTCCGAGGTCTACCCAGCCTTACATGGATATCCTGTAAAATCACGAAACGTAAAGACAACCGGGGTGATGGCCACATCACTAATAGTCTGTAAAATTGTGAGTCTAATCTCACATGTCTGATGTACTACTGGCGTGTAAATGGACCTTTGTCAGAATACGTCAGGTTAACAGTTTACGGTTATTCTTTGACCTTATGAACTATATTTGTCTAATGACTACTGTCCACTGAAATAGCTTCACTCAGAACAGTCTGCTCACAGCTGTTAAGTCCCACTCCTAGAGCCATGCGACGATAATTCAAGTCTCGATGGTCTTTAAGATTATTTCTCTACAACATACGGTTGGCGAGATGGTGTAGTATATCATTGCTGACATTTTTGGAAATCGACTAGCCTCTGGCATGGCGGTTGGGTAGGTGCAGACAAAAGAAAGACAACTGAGAAAAATTAGACAACTATTGACTACTGTTTTCGATGACGGGACGAAACAATGGATGGAGGGTTCAAGAAAAAAAAAAACGATGTTGTGGCAACACTTGATCTTGTGGATACCTGCTATAGAAAAATAAATGACATATTGGTGTCATTCAGTGAACCTATGGAGACATGTAGTTTTAAAAAAAAAACATATTACAGGCAATACACTGGTGATTATGACAGCAATGGATACAGAGCAGATAATGTTGTTAATAATGTAACAAACATTATCTCTCAGTGGTAGATTATGACTGCTCACCGTATTAGCTGGCGACGACTAGAAGCATACATAATGAAGCCATGATAGCTTTTCTAGATTACGGATGGGACAAGCAGAAAACACAACTGTAGATAACTTGATAACATTCGACAAGGAGAGTTGGTCAAGATTTCAGAGATTGCATCATACTTTGTGGTGTTTATTTTGGACTTGGTGTGCTGGGAATACCATGCAAGTACCTCATAACCGTAAATGCAGCATCTTATTCATTGCATTTCTAGGCGACGTGATGTGATCATCTATGAAGGTTGATTTCTGTTGAGATAGGGGAATCAATGATGGGTTAATTTTTTTTTTTAAAGGTATATCATCTGAGAAAATAGATGGAAGCAGTCACTATAGCTTGAAAACTAGATGTGCAAACACAGCGCAATTGTAACAAACTCTCAAAGAATTCAAGGAAAGCTGGAGAAAAGTAAGGTATCCTCAGAGTGGAAAGCAATGATTTAGAGGTCACGGTATTTTCACCGTTTGGACATTTTCTCCAGGGTATGCATTTGTGTCAAAACCTGAATAGGCAAACAGGTGTTGGTGATGCGCCGCTTGGTGGTAAGGTGATTGATCAACGTAATCTCTCGTCGACAAACGTTTCGGCCCACGAGCTCTTAGACGTTTTCAGAGAGTGGGCCCACCTGAGTTCATGAAGCTCAAGGTTGGTTTCCCTGCTGCACGAAATTACCGGATGTTGTTCGGATATGGACAAGGACTCTGTGATTTTGCAGAAGGTACTGTGTGATAAGAAGTCACCGCGGAAGCATAATTAGAGCAGTCTGCATACCTGGACGACCGAGCGATAAGCTTACGATTGGTTTACCCGACACATGTTGAACTTGTGTTAACAGGTGGCAGAGGAACACTGGCAGACAATTTGGACACCATAGACTTTCAAGGGATGATAAACACTTGTCCACTTGACACCCGGACCAGCTCACCGAGGCCAGTCCCCTACGTTGTTCCGTTGCGTCCAGTGTCAACTCGAGGCCCTCTCAGCAACCTCGCCCAGCCGTTTAAATGTCCGTTTCCGTTTATTACCGCGCAATCCTAGTTCTTTAACCACATTGTAGAGTGAAGTAGAGACGGGACCTCTCGCTCCCACTTCGACGGCAAAGACACGTACTGTATACGCCTCGTCTCTCCTCAGAACATAGGCGACTCCTGCGGGACGGTCAGCTCAATAAGGATGAGCTGCCGTTTCTCCGCAGAGTGGAGAACTATGTCAGGTCGCAGGCCTGTCTTCCGGATTGACTCAGGGTACCTTTCATGACCCAGCAGATCAACCGCCAGTAACCAGCCCCTCGCAGAGTCTAGCATGTATAGAGCGAATGCGCCTTGGTTGATCTTACCTTTTTGAATCTGCCCAGCCTTGAGGAAGCGTATGGGAAGGACGGTAGGACTGGCTCTCGCGTTAGGCCGCATCCTAGTCTGGTCCACGACAGCTGCCAACTCTTTTAGCACTTTGTTGTGGCGCTAGGTGTATCGGCCTTGACCTAGGGCTTTCCTGCATGCGGACAAAACGTGTTCTAGCGTCTGCATCGCTTTGCACAGCAGGCAAGTCGGATCGTTAGTCGCAGACCACTTAACCATGTTAACACCGGACGGTAATACATCGTACGCTGAACGAACGATAAAGCTCAGTCGCAGAGGGGTAATTGGCCAGATCTCACTCCATGTGAGTACTCTTGCCGCATTCAGGTCACTCTCCTTCGTTCGTCTCCATGCCGTTTTTGGGTGCCCCTTTTTTATCTCTCCTTGGGCTGTTTGGGCCGTTTCAAACATGGTTCTTACATTCCAGAAGACAATTCTTAACTTGATTTTGACGTCCAGTAGACTTAATTTCCTATCATGGGCTTCGTTTCGGCTTTCATCCATGTTGTTCATGCTGACAGACGGACTCTGTCCTAAGACCGCATGACGTTTAAAACACTTATTTCCTCTTGAAGTTTCAGTTACGTTGTATTTTTTTAAACAGGACAGAGCTGTCAACACTGCTCCCAACTCCCAAACCTGGAGGACCGGGAAGCCATCTTTAGTCTGGCCCCTCACCAATGACCTGTCCGGTTCGGGTGATCCTACCAGGAGCATACGTTCCCGATGGCATAGCTCACTAGATCACTGAGGCTCTCAAGCTCCACCATCACTATAAGGTAATGGCTACTGGGGGGGGGGGGGTGTGGTGGAGGGGGAGTCAGCTAGGGACTCTCTTATCCTTTGCCATGACCTCCATCACTTTTCTTTCCAAGCCATTGTGGGGTTTGAAATGGCTACAGTACTTGTTACAGTGACATAAAGCTGTACAATGTTTCTCCGAAGTTTAGATCTTTTACAACGTTACTATATCTTTTCTCAGTAGACAGTATTCTAAGGATCTTTCTATAGATAATGAGCAGTTTACAGCATGGCATGTGAGAATGTGTTTTTCAGAAATAATAAAAAATGAACGCGGCAAGGCGGTGGATAGACATGACTTGCAAAGCCATTTTGCAAGGGATATAAACGAAAGAAGGAATGTGATACATAGGACTGACTTTAACCGACAACAATATTATAACACTATTTCAGGATAAGCTAAACAAATTCTGTCCTCTATCTATATTTTGTCGGATTATCTACACTGTTCCCATGTTAAACTCGCCATAAGCTTTCAGACGTCCCAGATTTCAGCAATCAATACTCTCATCAAAGGTCTTCATTGTTCATATCAGTTTTCCTATGGGATATATAATTAAATATGTAATATTCCCTTTGGCACGTAGTTTACCAAAATTAAACATTTACAAATTACCGAACGGTATCATATAAACGCTTCTGTTTGTTGATATCAGTAGTTCTAAATGCATCTAATCTTGACCAGCATGGTTCCCGTGAATGCATACAATTATGCATGATTGACTAAAGCTACCGAAGGCGATAATCATGGATTAAACTACACGAAGAATTATTTACTGGATTATATTCCCTTTGTTAAAACAAATGCCCAACAACACGCATTTTGCGCAGATTTTAAATACTCTAACAATGATACAATGGAAAACAATGAAAACAGATAATTTACCTACCCAAATGATACAAATTCACGCGTTAATACTGCCTCCCTGTTTTTTTCCCCTTTAAATTCAAGTGGTGAAGTAGTCCAGCCATTTGCCTCTCACTCTAAAGGTCTTAGGTTCGTTTCAGCTATACGTCATTCAGTTCAGAAATGCAATTGTTTTCTGAGAACCTTTGGGATCGTCGCTGGAGCTACATTGTTTGTGGTTGAATTGGCGCTTTCGAAAATAACCAAGCTATATGGGAAAAACCCGAGGCAAGGAATTCGATCCTCTGGGCTTCAACGTTTTCTGGATTAGTTATTTAAAGTCATAATAATGAAACATTTACCCTTGCACTAGTACTCAATTAAACAAAACATGGCCCTGTTCACATCAGCTGCGCATCGTGTATATGATGATATACCTATCGGCACAAGAACGAGGGAGGTGATGTAGTCAGTGTTTCACCAGCCGCCTTTGCTTCCCTGGATATTATCTGGTGCCCATGTAAAACACGAGCAACGTGGAAGCCACCGTCAGTTCTGAAAATACAGATCCGACTCGATGCGGAGTGGGATCCTCGACCTTTGGGTCGTCAGACGAGCTTCTATCAACTAGGTAACCTCAGCTTCCAGATGTCAGGCGAGCCTTTAGCAACTAGGCTAACTCAGCTTCCAGATGTCAGGCGAGCCTCTAGCAACTAGGCTAACTCAGCTTGTAGATGTCAGGCGAGCCTCTAGCAACTAGGCTAACTTAACTTCCAGATGTCAGACGAGCGTCTAGCAATTAGTCTAACTCAGCTTCCAGATGATGCTACTACCTGCGAAATCATTAACATTTAGAGGATTTACCTGTAAGTGACATTTCATTGTTTAATAAAATATGCCACAGCTATCGCGTATTCTATAGAGTGAGAATAGTATTTCCGGAAACAGAGGCAGGGGCAGATTTCCGTGAGAGTAGACACACAATACTGAAAATGCGTTAGGTATAAAATAACATAGGGCTGGGGAGCTGGCTGGTGAAAGAGATACTTTCAATTGTGCAGGTCCAAGTCCAAGTCCTTTTGAGACAAAAAATGAAAAGGCCGACAATTTTCAGACTGCTGCTAGTTAGCCCAGGCTGCTAAGAGTCTCCGCCTATAATTGTGGTCTGGGTTATTTGCGTCACGTTCGTGACTAAATTCTAGTATTGCGCCATTTCTGGGCTTGATGCTTCCGTCCGGTTCCGACCGCTCGTCCTGCACCGTTGTTATCTGTTCGTTTCCTCTCCTTTTCTCATCTGGTGTCTCCTCTAGGTGTCATCTCTCTCTGATTTGGCCAGGCGTACTTCGTATGAGAGCGAGCTTTTCCACACAACGTTCTTTGGACCACCATTTATAGTTTTAAAATTTTGAGTATTTTATTTTGCGAAAAAGTACTGAAAACAATTTTTGTGAAAATTTTCCGCATGTGACCATAGTGATCTTGTAGTTGTCTTCCTGTAATAAGAATGGGTTAGTCATGTAATTGATATGTGTGTGAAAGGTTGTGTGGAGCCTTAAGCGGGTCCAGTCATCATTTGTTAGTGTGTGATGGGGTTGTGTTGACAGCTAAGCTCCGGTGTATGTAAATACCATATAACCAGAGCATCCAGATCACGCTTTGAGATCCAAATGTTCGGCGATGAGAATTGCAGGGACGACCGTGACCTTTCGTAAGCCCCTGTTGTCTAATGATGATGAAGTAAGGTGTTTGTCTAGTGCACATGGAGATCGTAGTTTCATTAAAATTGATTTACATTGATTTTCTTCACATATTGGAGCAAGGTCTATGCCAGTGTCACAATTATGCTTTTAAAACGATTCAAAGAAGTTCACACACACACATATACACGCACACACACACACATACACGCACGCACACCCAAGTGCACACATACACAAATACTCACACTGTGTTACATGTTCTAAGGGTAGGCATTGGACTCACTGCCCATGTCGATGGTAAATGTGAAGAGCAAAGCCCGCCCATGTTAAAAGTCAAACAACAATCAGAGCATGGCATTTCAGGAACGTTGTTGCCGTCACATATATTTAGTATGCTTCTTCTCAGACACCCAGCTCTCATCGTTTCTGCAGTTATTGTATCCTTCATTTTCATTCCCCTCCTTATCCCCCCCCACCCCCACCCCCGTGCAGCCTTACCCTTGACCTTTTGTTCCCCACGAATCTACCCCAGTACCTCTATAATTCATGTCCCGTTTACAAACATCTTTATATCGTTGCAGAGGCCGGGTTCGACATCGACTACCCTTTTTCACCCTAAAGGATGTTCTTTGGGACTCCATTCTCCAGGTGTTACCCCGCATCTGAGGCTTTAGAGACTGAGCATGGTATCATGAAGCTTGATAGTCTGCTGCATGTTTAGACGTTGCGTTTAATATATTGCAAAGGATATTACGGTGCTAGGTGGAATTTTGAGGGACCTTCTCCGCAAGTGAGACCGCAGTCCCAAAAGAAAGTAAGGGTCCTGTGTGGCTATGAGATGACTGAGTATGATGATGGTACATACTGAACTTGTGACTGAACAAAAGAGACGAAGAAACGGGTTTTCCCGAGAGGATTTTTCAGTATTAAGCAGTGCATGAGTTGATCGTGGAGTTGGAGAGAAAGACTTGGGGACAAGACGGTGTTGTTCGGACGGTTATATGTTTTTTTTTTTTTTTTAATGTTTTGACTGATATTAGCGACAGGTAACTTTGTGTTAGTGTGTTAGCGTGGCGGTAGAAAGATTCATGTGTTATTCTGTGTTAGCATGATGTGGGTTATTACGGGTATTTATGAAAGTATTCATGTATGTATTTAGTTAGACGTCAGCCAGGTGGTCCGTTAGGGGCTGATCTGTTACGTGACATGGTCTGTCCAATCACACTGGCCAAAGCCATGCAGAAGCACAGCAGTCCAAATGGAAGCATCAGTAGAGTCGGAAAGAGCTTTAAGGAAACACTACTGCGGCGATCAGAGACAGTGTAACAACAACAAATAGTTTTAGTGAGTACAATTAATCCAAACTGCCTGTTTGCCAAAACACGGTTCATGTTGTTGTTTGTAAAAAAAAAAAAAACATATATAATTTATTGGTGAGCTAGCTTTGCATTACCCCCCAAAACATATAATTTCTCAGATGTTTAGTTGTTATTTATGTGCCATTCAACTCATTATATATAAATGTGTGTATATATATCTATAAATATAAAAATCAATGTTTGTGTGTTTGTTTGCGCCCTATAGACTCGGAAACTAATGAACCGATTTAGCTTAAATTTTCAGGATATGTTTGTTTTGATACCGGATTTTGAACCATCGTGGTTTGAAATTCAACCTGTCACCGTTAGAGATAGGTGACCACAATTTATGCCATAATATTCGCAACTAATATTTATAACTTTAGTGATTTCTAATTATAGCCACGTTAGTGATTGCGCATGCGCCGCCGTAGTCAGAACGCAAGGCTTCCGCCATTCGCCGGCGAGTTACGTGCAGCCAACGCCTTAATACATAGAGTAGGTCGAGGTACCGCAAACAAGACTATCTCTATATTTGCCACAATAACCATATTAAACACGATTTCTATTTTCTGTTTATTTTCTTCAAACAACCTTCGATGCGGGGGGGGGGGGGGGGAGGCGCGGGGGACAATCAAGGACTATCTCGACGTCGGCGCAGACATTGACTGCGTCATTAACTTCATTAGACAGGTGCGATTTCCATTGTCTTTCTTTTCTAAAAACTTTTGATGAGGGAGAGGGTAGTAGGTGGATTTAGTTGTGGGGTGGGGATCAAAGACTATCTCCAATTACGCCACAGCAACGCGTGGCCGGGTACAGCTAGTGTATATATATATATGTTCTACGTGTAACCACATATACGTGCAACAGTTAGGGGGCTGGTATTATCCCTCAAAAATAATATTTTCTTTGTGTCGGCTTCCTGTTATCCAAGCACCTCCATTTTATTCTGCAATATTTCTGTCTTCATTATCCCTGCATGATACAAATTAATATTTTACCGACTGTCGTTTCATGCTGCAGTATGTCTTTAATGAATTATTCAGCCACAATAATTTCCAACCATTCTGTGATTCGTCAAGAGTGGTTAGGCTATTTTTTTAAAGAAACTATTTCATACGCTAATGCAATAGTAATTAGCTGCAAAACGTTTTCCAGCTGTACGGCTTATTAAATTTAGAAATTAAGGAAATAAAGGATCCCTTTGCAACCATTTATTGTATACATATTTTTCTGCTTTATCCTAGTGTTTCACAAACTTTTCTTAGTCGTTGCGCCTTTTTTTCAATTAAATTTTTTCCATAGTGCCCTAACCTAAGTTAAAGTATCACTATTCGTATGTAAGAGATAACAAATTAAACTCGTGTATCTTCAAATATATTGCAGCTCCACTGTAAAGAGGTCGCGGCTCCCGGGGGCGCCGCGGCGCACAGTTTGGGAATCACTGCTTTAGCCACATTTGCTGATATACTAAACATAGGTCTATTATTTCCTTGTTCAGCCATATTCGCTGATATACTAAACATAGGTTTTTAATTTCCTTGTTTAAATGCATTGCTTTAAAATAATATAAATCTCCTTGCTTTGGCCACATTCGCGGATATACTAAACCTGGGTCTATTATTTCCTTGTTTAATTTCATTTCTTCAAAATTATATAAATTTAAATAATGCACAAAGGAGCGATATGTTGCACAATTTATTAGTTGTATTTCGCGGTGTCATGTGATCATCTTGAATTTCCCAGTGACTAGACGAATAATGTATCAAAAGAAACAGTTTACCTGTAGTAATTCATTTGTTGAGATAAGCAACCTATGCCAAGCAATAAACTGTATAATTTTTTTTATGTGTGTATTATTCCGTGCTGAACGACTCCCCATGCGTGTGTTGGTAAGTATAAATATGATATATATTTATTAATGTGTGTGTTTGTGCGTATGTTTATTTCTAGATTAACCGTTTCCTTACCTTCATGCCACCAGTCCTCCTTTACGTCTGCCCCTGTTTATTCTTCTTTCTCTTTCTCTCTATCTTTATTGTATACTACTCCTCCTGCCCCCCTCCTCCTCCTTCTTCTTTTCGTTTATGAATGCATCTCTCTGTCTTTGTTTTTCTGTTAATTTGCATCTTTGTGTGTTTATTTTATTCTTTATGCTTGTCTTGCTTTCTTTATGTCTTTTTGAATTTCTTTCTCTCATCCTCCCTGTCTTTCTTACTTTTATTATCTTTTTTTAAAATATTTTTTAAAGTTTTAATTTATGTTTTTTTTTTTTTACATTCTTTCAGTATTTATTGCCTCACTATTTCTTTCATTGAGTCTTTCTTTTTTCCCCCTAATATTTTCTTTATTCTGTTTCTTTACGGTTTGGACCATGCTTGGCCTTCATAACTCTCTAAAACTTTCTACCATTTAATGTTTTGTGTAAGTCTTGGGCCTTTAATAGTAACTTAGGATTCACCAGCTAATGTAGCTAATCTTAAACGCTATATTTCATCACATTATTTAAAAAAAAACAAAAAAACATGCAGCTCAAGAGTTTTTATGCTGAACTTTATTTAAATATTGATTTTTGAATGGACATCATAGTTCTTATTATTTAATTTTTTTTTTTTTTAAATATCCGGTCTAAATTCTGTGTGTCCAGCATGTTTGATAGCCCCTGTTTATCTCCCCTGCAAAAAAAAAAAAAAAAAAAAAGACAAGACATTATTCTCCATACATGGATATCATAGTCATAAAACGTACACGGGGTAATAAACGTTAACGTTTATCATTACAGGAATGAGCAGTAGGTATGTATTGTCTTAACTTGAGTATACTTAATTACTTGGGCAAAAATGTAATACTACTATAAAGAGAAATAAGAGTTTTGCGAATTTATCCTACAAATGATCAAGTATTGAAACAGAATCAAAGAGTTCAGACTCACATTAGAGGTACGGGAATTGGGCTGTATAAAATACAAGCTCAAAATCAGTTGGTGGATGCAACACGCACTACCGATAATATTCAGCTACATGATACCATTCCCACTGACGTTATTGGGATTGGAGGTCTGCCAAGACAATTACAATCTTTTCTTGGGGCCAAGATAATGCTACGATCTAATATTGATGTTAGCAAAGGACTTGTCAGTGGAACTTGTGGGTTTATAGCAGACATCATATGGCCACACTTCCGCCGTGATCAGATGTGAGACATGGACACACCCGTCTGTTCGTATAAATGTTGGTGACACCGGATCACACATTTTTAAAAACTAAAATCAGTACATTTTCAAGCTAAATACATGTATAGTACTGTTGAGAGACGGATACTTCAAATTGTTTTATTGTGGGCTACAAATGAGCACAAGATGTAAGGGGTCACTGTATACTATGTTGTAATCTATCTAGGACATAATCTGTTTTGCAGAAGGTCAAACATATGTTGCTCTTAGCAGAGTAAAATCTCTAGCACGGCTTAAAGTTGAGGAGCGGCAGCATAAAGCTGACTGGGAGACAACCGTGTAACAATGAAGCTTTAGCAGAGATGAAGCGAATGCGAGCAGTGTTTAAAATAGTCTACACACACAAGACCCTCGGTTCTCAGTTGCCTTTCCTTTGTGGTAATTCAGTGTCCGATCACATGTTATGGGTGGGGGGGGGGGGGGGGGGGGGAAGGGGCAACATGCCTCAGTTTCCAGAACAGATATTCAGTTTCTGAACAGGCAGTCCATACATCAATTATTCATGCACTGCGATTATGACGATAGAGCATCTTGCTCTCAGTGCAGATCAAAGCTATCATGTTTAAAGATTCTTTCATGATTTTCTTTGCCAATGCTTCTGCTAACCCTCAATGACTGGCGGTCTCACTGAAAGCGGACTGCCAATTTATGCCAGTGGATGATTGACTGATTGACTCAATATCTGATATCATCACATTATGGGCAGTCGCAGGCGTGCCCATGAGGTATCTGCCCGCTTACCCAAGTTATCCACGATGTTGGCACACAGGTCATTGCAACATACATGTAAAATTTCACTGCTCTGTGTTACAAGTTGAGATAGTACATTTTCAATTATGATTTATGTATTCAGTATGCTCACTTGTTTACTACTAGACTGTTTTATTGTCACTTTATTACTGTGTATATAAATCTGAGGATACAGGCTAACATATGATATAGAGACCACATTACAAACGCAGAGGTTCGCCGTATAATTATACAGCACATTGGTAACTACGAACCTATTATAACTACAGTGAAAAGCGGGAAATGAAGTGGTTTGATATTTTAAAAGTTCAAACAGCTTCTGAACAACTATACTGCAGGGTTCAGTAGAGGGACAGAAAAGAAGGCAGCCAAAAGCGGAGCTAACTGATCAGTCAACTGACAGGGATAACCCACCGCCACGCAGAGTTAAGGGATGATGATGATGATGATGTAGGACTGGAACAGACTTCCAATTTTTTTTGTTGTTGCTCTTTTCTTGTATAAATAGACCCCAACATGATGTATATGTTATCTCCATATATATATATATATATATATATATATATATATATATATATATATATGTATATATATATATATATATATATATATTGCATAAATTGCATATATTGTAGAGATCACTGTTCCATATGTAAGTTTGAATAGCCAGTGCATTTAAAACGTCAGTCTGGAATTAGATCATCAAGCTCGATATAAGACAATGATTACAACAACCACAAAAATAACGACAACAGCAAACTAACAGATCATGCAACTTCCGAAGCCCTTCAGTCGGAAAGAAACAGTATTATTATAAGTATTCGTTTAACGACTATCAAAATAGACTAACATGTCACTAAGCTATGTTGTTGTATTTATGTGTCAACAAATAGTTCATACGCTAGTTTTTACCTCAGTGACAACAGCAACTCAACAGATCATACAACTTACGCGTTCCCCCTGTTAGAAAGAAACAGTATAATTACAAGTATTTTTAAAATAATTATCAGATTAGACTAATATGTCGCTGAGCTTGGTTGTTTTATTTATGTCAATAAATAGTTCACATGCTAGTTTTTATCTCTTGCGTGAAAATCAACAGAGGAACAATTCTGACATTAGCATTACCATCACCAACACCATCATCATTAGTTTCAAATTTTGCCGTTAGGCGTTTGAGGGAAAAGTTTGTGGTTTGCAAATAACTGAGACGTGGAGTTAAACCAAAATAATAACTCACCTATCCTATTGTGAACGTTCATCAATGTATATCTAGTACACATACACACACTTATATATAAAAACCTGTATGCATATATAAGTGGATGTATATGTGTGTGCTCGCCCACTTGCCACTGTAATAAAAGAAACTAGTTATTACTATTGCAGTATTTTGTTACATCGCGATTTCTCATTAAAAACCTTTCAACTTCTTTGTCGTAATATTTTTAATTGTCCCTAACATGCTATATATTTTCTATAAGTCACATTGTCACAACAACAAAAAAAAAAAAAAAATAGCCCTGTAAATAAAATCCCAATCAACTGATCATACGGACAGTATGTTATTCCGATTGCGATTCATTTTGAGAAAAAAATTAAAAGTTCGACCACATTCAGACTGCTGCTAGCTAGCTGGGGCTGCTAAAAGTCTCCGCCTGTATTTGTGGTCTGGGTTATTTACGTCACTTTCGTGACTAAATTCTAGTATTCACGCCGTCTCTGGGCTTAATGCCAGTATGTCATAAACAACGTACTCATTTGTGTAATGGCTGCTATTTTACTAGTTAATTTCATTATCAGTAACGTGCCATTGGCCTGTTTGATGCTTATTGGAGTGCTCTTCCTTTCCCCAGATGGGAGCACTTCAATGGCTAAGACCCCAACAGTCCAAGTAACATAAGTGAAACACGACTTCCACATTAAATGCTCTCAAGAGACGGGCATTACATACTTTGGATAGCAAACACGAAAATTATTTCTATTAAATAAAATTAACATAACACTGAGCAATTTTGTCCTCTTAGTGTCAATAAATATTTCATCTTGGCTGAAAATCAATCGAGTGACAACTCTGAAATAAGTATTACCACCACCACCTCTATCATCATCATCGTTAACATCATCCTATCTGTCATCGTCATTAATTTCCAATTTTGCCGTAGGCACTGGGAAGGATACGTTTGTGATCCATTGCTTGATGGGTTACAAAGTCGATTGCCATCTATATGGGATGGCTTTAATATCATCAGTCCATATTTTTCTAGGGCAATCTGTTGCTTTCATATCATATCGTTTTGAAGTATAGCGATTATGTTCTTGTGGCTGTATTCTAACGAGATTACCAAACTGTTAAAAGCGGTTTTTTTCACAGCCTCTCTGATAGTATCACTTATCACTGTGTATAGGATGGTTAAAGTGGGCAGCTCTGCACAGGCATCTTGTATCACAGTTGTTAATTCTTCATAGTTCAGCATTCGATCAGTTCAATTTTAGCACTGCTAGCACAGATCTGATATGCACTGGCTCGTTGGCCCTTGTTTCTTTTCCTCGATCTACTTTACTATCCTCAGAGAATATACTTCCTAGATATTTTTTCAATAAAATATGCTTGTGACAAGTGCCACCTAACCTCACATCTTGAGTGCATATAATTTTACTGACCTGCATTACGTCAGTCTTAGTCGTACTTTCAAGTCATATCTTCTGCGTGCTGTTGTGTCTTTTATTCTACCTCCCATATTGTATAACCGGCAACATGATTATTTATTTCATTACGATGTGTGACTTAAGTTATTAAAATTTAGCTTCCCTCATTTACTTTCTACACAGCTAACGTTGTGGCATATGTGTAAACTAGATTACACTAGCCTTATATCAAGCTGTCACGTAGACGCTCAGGAAAAGATTAAAAGACTTTGAACAACAGCCCTTAAAATAGGACTGAAAATAAACACCAGTCAAACTAAAGTAATGAGAAATAATTACAGAAAAGAACATCCAGTTATCTTAAATGATAAAGGAATAAAGGATGTTGAAGATTTTATATACCTCAGAAGTAAAGTTACTCCAGATGGAGATTCTGAAAAGGATGTCGCAACAAGAATAAACAAAGCAAATCCAGCATTTGCCTTGCTTAAAATATATGGAAGTCAAAGGGATTTAGTTTGAAGACATAGCTCAGAATATACAAAATTTTAGGAATACTATTATACAACAGTAAATGTTGGGAAATGACAGTGGGAATTACACATAAACTTGTGACTTTTCAAAACAAATGTTTAAGGGAAATTCTAGCAATAATATGGCTAAACGAGATCACAAATGAAGAAATCAGGAAGAAGACAGAACAGCACCGGAAAATGTTATCAAAGTAGTACGATGGAGATGGCTTGGACATTATTGCAGAATGCCTTGTGACACTCCGGCAAAAACAGCTTTCCGGTGGACAGCAAATGGGAAAAGGAGACGTGGACGACCTAAGAAAACCTGGAGAAGGATAAAAGAACGGGAAATGAAGGAGTGTAAACTGACATGGGATACCATATGCAGAAAAGCAGCAAATCGGCATCGATGGAGATCACTTGTGAATGCCTTATGTGTCGACAGCGACATAAAGATGATATATATATATATATATATATATATATATATATATATATATATATATATATATATATATATATATATATATATATATATATATATATATATATATATTTATATATATAGATATAAAGATAGATGAAAAGCTCCAAATTTTTATGTAAACAAAAAGCAATATTATCTTTCTGAATGCTGGCCTCCTCTCCCCCACTACACCTCTTCCCGTCCTCGACTCCGTGTGTGTTAACATACTGTTTTAATCATGTCAGTAAAAACTGAACAGTAAAATCTAGAGATGGCATTGTAGGGCTTTGATTATTAGAGACAACCTTTCAGCCCCTTATAGTGTCCTCGACTAACCTCTTAGCAGCAGCAGATGTCATATTAGCTAAAAACTGTAATTTATATTGACACAAATAAACTGCTGTCCCTAGTTTATACTGTCTATGTATTTTGATTGCTGTGATGTAGGCCGCGAGACAATGTTAACTGTTTTAGTGACCGCGTGTGTGTAAAAGGATCAGGAACACTGCTCTAAACGACAGACGACGACGCTAAGAGTATGTGACCATACGCCTCATTAATAGAGAGTCAGTACCTACACAGTCTCAAGAACACACCTAAACACTTGTGGTCAACACCCTTTGGAAGTAAATGAGCAGTGCGAAAGTGGGATCAGGCCATCGTTACTTGGTGGACAAAATGTTGCAGCAGTGATGGCGCAGAAGTTCTGACATACATTTATTAGGTCAGAGAAAGGAAAGGCAGTCATGCCATCAATGTGCGAAAGTGGGATCAGGCCATCATTACTTGGTGGACAAAATGTTGCAGCAGTGATGGCGCAGAAGTTCTGACATACATTTATTAGGTCAGAGAAAGGAAAGGCAGTCATGCCATCAATGTGCTACTTTTACCTTTTTAAACTGAACCTTTGGGTTGTTTGTTGACGAGAACCGATGACTACGGAATACTCCGTCATTTGTTGCTTTTTAATAAGCGCAGTTCTTTTAAATAATTCATTATTCAGACAAATAGTAAATCAGGACAATGAGGGGAATAGACTGCAAAAACATTTGAACAGGCTAAGTACAACAAGCAAAAGATAAAACAAGAAAATAAATACTTATCAAACTCATGTAATGCAGGTCAGCATACACCCTCGTCCTCTACACTTCGGGTAAATGGTACTTGTCTAAAGCAAGTTAAATAATTTAAATATCTAGGAAGTAAATTCTTGAAGGATGGGAGAATAGATGGGGAAAAAGAAACAAGTTGCCAGCCAGATAATGCATGTATACAGCAAATGACACCATTTTTAAGACATCCAAACATACTTATAAGCGTCAAGAAACATTATAAACATCATATTCATACAAAATACTGTGCTTCCAGTGCCAGACTTCGATATTATCAAAGGCTATCCTACGCAAATTTAACAAGTGCGAAATGAGATGCCTGAGAAAATCCGCCACCTTACATATTTGAGACAAAGTAATAAATCATATTACTAAACTGTAGGAACAAAGCAATATACTAAATTCATTGAGAAACAGAAGATCGAATGGTCCTGTCATTTAGTAAGAATGCAGCCACAACTTCCAACGCAGAAGCTACACATAAAAAGATCTGAAGTAAAGGCAAGAGGTCGTCCTATAAGAAATGGATCGTTGACATTAAAGAGCTTCTATATCGACACAGTATGTCAGTAGCCAATGCTGCCCATCAAGCAATGAAACTCAAACTGTTCCTCCCACAATGCTTAACGACAGAAGTGGAAATTGATGATGATGAATGTGTTGAGTAAAACTCAAGACTTATTTGGATGAAGCATGTTGTTCCATGATCATTCTAAATTGTCCCACATCAAAGTTTAAAGATAATACAGATTTTTTAAATTCGTCTTTGAATTCACATCTTTAGCTTGATATTAAACTTTAGCTAAAAAGCACTAACAAGTCATCCACCTAATAAAAACTAATGGAATAAAACACAAACATGGCAAGCTTTAGTGCAATTATTTCTAGCACATTATATTAACATAACATTGAACTATTTGCTTGTAAGTGTCAAGAAATAATTCATCCTGCTAGCTGGTCTCTCTTGGCTGATATCCTTTCTTGGCTGAGATTCGAAGAGCTTCATAACTGAATTTGTTATCATCATTGTCATCATCATCACGATCATCAATACAATCATTATCATCAATGTCTAATTTGTCAGTCAAGCAAAATAAGAAGGTATAGTTTGCGATCCATTTCTTGATCGGTAGTGATTACTATTGGCATTCCGTGGCATGTAGAATTATTAGAGGTTATCAATCCATATTTCACAGGGACAAATCTTTCTGTCACGTCAGCTTATTCAGTGGGTAGCGCCGCTGAGTTAAAAATGCTGCATTATAATGAGATGACTAAACCGTTTGATTCTGTGTTTCAATGCATATAAATCTGGTGCATGGTGTTGCTTCCACATTTTGTCGGATTGTATCATTTCTCACTTTGTCCCAGAGAGTTCAGCTTGCGACTTCCCTCTGGCATTTGTTCTCAATCAATATATCACTGAATCAATCAGCATGTGCTTTACAGAACGTTGCTCTCTTTACTGCACACCCGAAGGTCTCTTTTTTATCTTGCCAATTATGCAGCTCTATGTGCTTTCATGGCCAATCTATCTTCAGTGTCCTGTATCGACATTCTCGGAAGTTGTCCTCTGCCTCTGTCATCCATCAACGTTCTATCTAGACTACCATGGTACTTCATGTGACCAATATATCTCAGTTTTCTGGACATTTATTTTCACAGGTGGTAATTTTAAGTAGGTAAGTCTTCGATACCGCCCTAGTTTGGCACTGATAGCAAAATGTTCATATATTTATATTATTATGTCCTCTAAGAATATATTTAATACATATAGAAACAATTGTATCTGCTTCAGACATGTACCATTCAATTTTAAATGTCGCAGACTTAAAATCTTACTGACCAGCATTTCTTCAGTTTTAGTCTATTTACTTTTATATTATACCTTCTACATGATGAACTTAGTCTGATTAAATAATGTATAAGTCCAATTCTCAAATTGTCGCAGGCAACATAATTTATTGTTGCATTACCATAGACCGACTTTGTGTTTGTTATTAGATTTAGATTATTATCAGGTTAAAATAATAAAATGATTCGACTAGATGAACAGCACCAACGTTGAAATGTCAATGCCGGCGGTTCCCATTTGGTGCTTCACGAAGTCTCGAAGACAACAAGAGCACTTCCTGCGGTCTAAATGGCTGCTCCAAAAAGGTTTTGACAATGGCATCCGTTTTGGTTGATTTTTTAAGAAAAAAGAGACTAGTATATTTTGTTGCAATGTTTTAAAAATATAATTGCATCGCATGGCCATTGCACAATTGATAATATAGCTCTTTACTTTAAATTACTTTAATATCCACCATTCGTCATCCGCGCATCGACATTACTTCTAAATACTGTTATAAGATCTAGCGTATAGTAGGCCTAAAAGGCTCTGCCATGCACACTGGTTATAAAAAAAAAAATCCCTACAAATCAAAATAGAAGGGAACCAGTAGTTTATACTAATGACACTGTGGGCTTATCATTGTCATTGTGAAAAGTAGCAGACTCCTTGAGTTGTACACGCCACGTTTACATATGTTATAAGCATTGTATACAGTATCAATACGATTACTGTTGGAATAAACTAGTCTAAAGTTGTTTGGGATACTAAAATAAAAAGAAAGAGAGAGATAAAGAAAGAAAGAAAGAGAGAGAGAGAGAGAGAGAGAGAGATAAAGAGAGAGAGAGAGCTAATAAAACATTATGTTTTTAAATATTTTGTATCTTCGTGTAGATTTCGGGACACATTTTGTGGGGAAAATATCGTGTCATTAATCAGTTCACCACCAAGTTGTGCAGAACCAGCCAATCTAGCTGACTGTTTAATTGCAAATACACCGGCATGCCCTGGAAAAAATATCCAAAGGAAGCTATCTACCCGAGATCTCAGTAAGGAGGCTTGCCACTCTTCACATAGCATACCGGTCTCCACCTTTGTCAGTATGCTCTGTTAGTTGGTTAAAATTACGACATGTGTGTAAAGCTGATCCTCAAGTCAATGGAAATGTGATGTTAATGCTTTTATCTATATTCTCAGCCTATATGTTGTGTTATCAAGGGCCAGGCATTGCTGCACTATACGAAGTCCATTAGATTTTGCTGAGAACCCTCATGAGATTCTTCTGCCTCTCAAAGCAGTCATCTGTAGGAATAAACTCACAGGGAGCAAGTACAGCAGGGATCTACCAGTCATCAGTAGAAATTATCCTCGTCGACACGCGTTTCGGCCCACTGTTCCTAGACGCATTCGGAGGTAGGCCCTCCTGAGTTCATGAAGCTCAGGGCTGGTTCCCCGCTGCACGGAATTACCGGATGGTTTTATTTTTTGGGCCAGAGACAAGACTACTTGGTGGTTTCGCAGGAGGTACTGTGAGATAAGAAGTCGCCACGGCAGCCTAATTAAAACAGTCAGCATGCCTGGACGACCGAGCGACAAGCTTACTTTGGTTTACCGGACACATGTTGGACTTTTATTAGCAGTTGGTAGAGGAACACTGGCAGACAATTCGGACACGATGGACTTTCAAAGGGGTGAGAAACCCTGTTCCACTAGACACCCGGACCAGCTCACCGAGGCCCGTCCCCTACGTTGTTGCGTTGCGTCCAAAGCCAGCTAGAGGCCCTTTCGGCTGCCTCTCCCAGTTTTTTGAGTGTTCGTTTCCGTTCATTACCGCGCAATCCTAGTTCTTTCACCACATTGTAGAGCGAAGTGGAAACGAGGCCTCTCGCTCCCACTTCGACGGCAAATACCCGTACTGCGTATGCCTCGTTTCTCCTCAGACCGGCTGCTAAATCACTGTACTTCTCGAGCTTGTACAAATGATTCTCCTCCATACGCCACTCAAACGGGACAGTCAACTCAATCAGGATGAGCTGCCGTTTTTGCGCAGAATGGAGAACCATGTCCGGTCGCAAGCCGGTCTTACGAATCAACTCGGGGTACCGTTCATGGCCCGGCAGATCAACCGCCAGTAACCAGTCCCTCGCAGAGTCTAGCACAGATGGAGCGAATGCGTTTTGGTTGACCTTACCTTTTGGAACCTGCCCAGCCTTGAGGAAACGAATGGGGACGATGCTAGAACTGGCTCTGGCGTTAGCCCTCATTCTAGCCTGGTCGACAACGGCTGCTAACTCTTTTAGCACCTTGTTGTGTCGCCATGTGTATCGGCCTTGACCTAGAGCTTTCCTGCACGCGGACAGGACGTGCTCAAGAGTTTGCTTCGATTTGCACAACGGGCAAGTCGGATTGTTGGTCGCAGACCATTTAACCATGTTAACACCGGACGGTAATACATCGTACGCCGAACGAACGATAAAGCTCAGTCGCAGCGGGGTCATTCGCCAGATCTCACCCCATGTGAGTATTCTTGGCAATGCGCTCTCCAGGCTGACCCAATGGCCCTGCTGCGACTGCTGGGCTGCTTTCTGGACCCGAACCTCGTTTTCGTTGTCCCTCACCGATTGTATTACCATGTCTCGGCGTTCTTTGGCTGAGGCCTTTGACCACCAATTGACTTTCCCGTGCCCTAGGCCTCGACGGTCGGTTTGTGTGTATCCCATATCTATTCCAATTTTAGTGCATTCTGGGCAGATTCTATCGCATCGAGGACCCTCCACTTTTGGCCAGTCTTTAGAGCGGGCTGGACAGCGATGACATTTGGGTCTGAAGACTCGCGTAAGAGCATGGCGAGCCTTACCTTGCCGACTTTAAACTCTTCGGTTATCGATTTGAACGAAAGTACCAGCTTAGCCTGCTTTCAATACAGAGCCACGTCGGTCAGACAAGGCGGTGCTCCAATCCACTTTCTCAAGGCTGTGTTGATTTTCTTCTCCATGGTTTCCACTGCAGTCATCGTCACCTCGTAGACTAACAGTGGCCATAGGAGCTTCGGAATCAACATGAATTGGAGACACCATACCTTGAATTTCCCGATCAGCCTGCATCGCTTGATCGCGAGCAGGCCTGTAGCCAGTGACTCATGTATTCGCCGGACCTCCGCTCTATCAGATAACTTCGAATCGTAAACGCGACCGAGACTCTTCACCGGTTCCTCCAGAACCGTGGGGATCTTGTTCCTTGCCACCGTAAAACTGGTTGCCACCACCCGACCCTTATGGATTGACAGACTCCTCGACTTCTGCGGTTTGAACTGCATACCGCTCCATTGGACCACCGCGTCCAATCTTTTCAGGATCGTGCGGGCAGACTCCTCGCTGCCCGTTATAATAGTCGTGTCATCCATAAAGACACGTAATGGTGGCATCCAGTGATCCCCAATTTGAAGGCCCTGTCCGTAGCCGGCCGCCCCGTCTAACATGATCTGCATTGCCATGACAAACAGTATGGGTGAGATCGTACAGCCCATAGCTATCCCAATCTGCAACTCAGTCCACCTCGTGGTAAACGTCGAGGTAGAGAAGTGCAAAGCGACCTTAGAGAAATATCTATATTCTCAGCCTATATGTTGTGTTATCACGGGCCAGGCATTGCTGCACTATACGAAGTCCATTAGATTTTGCTGAGAACCCCCATGAGATTCTTCTGCCTCTCAAAGCAGTCATCTGTATAGATTATCACACCACCTAAGCGAGAACTGTCATGAATTATTTGTTGCACTTCTGATTCTGCAGAGTCCGCTAGCCAGTCCCAGCACTCACAGCCTAAAGTTATTAGAATCTGCATATGCAAGTATTCTTGTAAATTCTTCTATAGTACACTCTTGTTGTCTCCAGGGTCAAGTTAAAAAATAAGTTGGGACAGAGCATCACCCTGCTTTAAACCAGATGTTATTTGAAAAGGGTCTGAACTTCTGCCTTTAAACACTACCATATTACTAGTGTGTCCATAAATAGTTTTATTGTAATTAATTTTCTTGCATTCCAAAGTCCTTCATAGCATTCCACAAAATGTTTCTATGAACACTATCTTATGCTTTTTTGTTTTTTTTTATCCACGAAATGCACAGAAGAGTACCTATCCAAAAAATCCTAATCTCTTCTAAATTTATAATTCTTCTCTGTAATTTGCAGAAAATGATTATCTGATCTATCGATGAACTGTTCGGTCAGAAACCTGATTGGTAATCCCCCAATGTGTCAGGCGTCTGGTTTTAGCCTTTTTAGCAGTACCGCCTAGAGTATCTTATAGATTGTATATAATAGTGAAATTTCTCTATAATTTTGACATTTATATTTGTCTCTTTTCTTAAAAATGGGAATTATTAAAGAAACTTCCCATTCATTGTGTAATTGCTCAGTCTTCCAAACTAAAAGAAAGTCAAGCGCTTTTGCTTGAAGAAGCAAATACAATATTAGCTTACGACTTAATCACTTCCTGATCTTTAGACGTATACCGAAGCAAACTATACTAAATGAATGTTCCCATAAGAAATAAAGTGAGCGTAACTAATTGTTTCCATATGGTATATATATATATATATATATATATATATATATATATATATATATATATATATATATATATATATATATATATATATATATATATATATATATATATATATATATATATATATATCTTATGTATACAATTATGTTATTACTGGCATATTTTTTTTTTTTGCATTTATGGAAATGCTGAGAAGTGCTATGTGCTACTACCTATTAGGATGGTGCTGAGAAGGAAAGAGGATGATATGTTATTGTTTGGAGCGTCGCCTTCCAATCAACTTCACTTGAGCTTTTTTGGTTGGGGGGGGGGGGGGGTGGGTGGTGATAGTTCTGTGCAAACCATTGACATATATTCGTGTCCCAAACAAAGGTAGCATGTAATGTTCTAATTTTGAGTGATACACGTTCTGGCACGAGTGTCGTATTCCACACAAAAGTCATACACCAGGCAAGCGTTTTCTATTATAATAGGTACGAATACAAAGTTGAACGTATGACTGTATTTACCATTCCATGTTACAGGATTAGCATATATTGTTGACGGCCTATGTAGAATTCAAATAGGCCGCTGCTAACCGGTTGAGGATATTGAGATCTTGTGAACTCACTAGGTAAAGGCAAGGCGGATACATAATCTGACTACTACTGGTGCTATCAACACTCTTCGCTGGCTGCTGCAGATTGAAACATGACTTATGGAAACACCTCTTCTGATATGAAGTCGATACACATCTCACTCACTCCCCTCAACTCTTCAAAACAAAAACACTTCAAAAGTACACTAAATAAACACTGAATCGTGCCAGTCATGACATGTCGTGTAGCCGGATTGCCTGCAAAAGTAAGATTACTACGGCAAGCAAAGACAAGGCTATATTTCTCCCATTGTGATGACATGTACACAGTACCAAAAACGCTTTAAAGTCTATGGAATTCGAATTAGGTGAGGCTGCTTTTTCAACAAACTCCAAAAATATTGGTTTCCGAGGTTGGTTAAGCAGCTTCTTTCAAGCCAAAAACATGCCTGCTCCGTTTCGTGATTTTGTCAGCTCTCTTTTAATTTCACAAAGAATTATTTTACCATAAGTTTTAGATAAAAACAAAATGATAAAAGAGTAATTCATCTCCAGTGTTAAACTCCGTAAGATGACATTTCTTTAAAGTTGTATTTCTTTCTTCCACATATTTTTAAATTTTTCTCTCTGCCCATATTCAGTTATGCAAATCTGTTTACTCAGTTCATGGTTACACAATTTGCCGCCAAAATCATTTCTGCAGTACTATCATCACCACCTACTGCCTCACTAATTAGCAATTAATTGCTTGCTTCAGTTTTTTTTTTCGACTTCTTTTATCTGTTCTACCCTGTTGTCAACATGGTCACTTTCAGCTTCTTCATCAACATTTACTTGTCCTCGTTGACTAGGTCTATATCAAAGGACACTTGGCAGTGTCCATCAGTCATTTCCCTGCTCTTAACATGACCACCCTACAGTTTGAAAGTGCTAGTCAACTATTTTAGTGTATAATATATAGTGCTTCGCCCGTGTGTCACTGGGTGCCCGCACAGGAAAAAAATAATAGTAATACTGCACCATACCTGGCATACCGTATTAGGAGGCTAAGGGTAGGGTTGGGCTGAGGTTGTCTACCGCATCCTGGAAAACACTAGCCTAAAAAAACCTCCAACAATGGACAAGACAAAGAGAAAAAAGATATATTATTTGTTTTCTTATAGTATATTTACTAATAACCTACAAACGTTCATATACTGGTGCTTAAGCAGATTGGCGAGAATTAAATTTTATGATAGAATCCCTAAACTAGAGCTTTGGGACAGAAATTAACAAGTTCCTTTGGACTAAGAAGGGAGGAAAAGATGCTGACGATAGATATGACACACCTTGAGAAACATGATAACAGTATTACTAGAACAAAGACCAAAAACACATGAAGATGGGTGTTGGAGAGTGAAGTTAAAACAAAATAGGGTGGACATGGGGAGAGCTGTACGTGATAGCGAATTAAAGATTGACTTGGCATGAGTTGGTTGAGGGTATGTGCTCCACTGGAGGTTGGTAAGGCAGAAAAAAAGATATAGTAATTAACTATTTTCACTCTTAGCTGCTTGTTCTCCATCTTTATGTTCACTTTTATCGTCATGCACACTGCTTTATCTATATTAATAAAAATCTCAATTTTTCCGGTGTTGTTAGCTCTAAACTCGGAAACTACTGAACCAATTGCATTAAATTGTTCACACAAAGTTGCCTCTGACTCAAAGCGTTATTTTTTGTCATAAAATCGCACAAACCACGAACGACGTAGCTCCAGCAACGGCTAAATCATTATTTGTTTCGGTGGCCACCCGGATTTTTTTAAGGAAATTGGCCACCTTTGACTGTGCAACAACGACCTTCACATTATTATTATATACTTTCATTTCTACTAAATGCTTGCTTATTCAGTAGCGTAGTTAGTTGTCAGCATTTCGCTTGTTTCACTCGGGTGATACTAGTTTGATTCCCCGCTGAATGATATAATTTTTGTTTGGGCCCCTAACTGGGTGGCTGCCACGTTTTGTTGTGGTTTATAGCTAGGCTGCAGAATCTACTCTTTTTTCCGTTCAATTGATGGGTTTACACCTAGCCTGTGATAGCGTCGACGTGATGCTCAATGTTCATGTCACGGGTAATATTCGTTCGCCCTTGAGAGGGCGGTTGGCACGTTGTGTTGTGGTTTACAGCTAGGCTGCGATATCTGAACTAAAGTCTTTAGTCTTCGGTAGTAGAGTTGTAAGTACTCCACCCTTCACGTGTATAACATGTGTTCGATTCCCCGCTGGGTAGCAATTTTTCTTTTTACCCCAAAGGGACGATTGGCCCGTTGTGTTGTGGTTTAAAGCTAAGTTGCGACATCTGCGCCTTACGCCCTAGGACATCCGATTTAAGTATAGTCCACCTCAACGCCGCCCCCCCCCTTAACCCTGACGCTTCACTCGATCAAAAACTATTCCTTTATGACAGACACTGTTAACTAAGAAAGCTTACGGTCCAGTTTGGTTTGGGTCGACACGGATGCCAAGGTTAATTACACATCGTCACTTCGGACAGGAAGAGATAACGAGTGCGGGTTTTCATTTCCGCTATTTGTGAGTATAGTTTTCCTTTTCTTTTTAAATCACGGAATTTTACTGTAGGATCCATCATTGGTAAGGTGATGGAGATTTATTTCAGGGACACACTTAAACTAAACAGTCGGTGGGGACAGCATGCGGTGCCAACTCCTCTGGCTACAACGACCTGTACAGACAGTAGTTACCGTTTTGTGTTTTTGTTGTGACGGTGGTGATGGTAGTGGTAGCAGTAGTACTGGTACTCGATGGGTTATGTGGTAGCTGTTACACTGGCCACATTTACTTCTCAGTACAGATTAATGCTATCAATGTTTGTCTGGGTGTACACGGATGCCAAGCTCAATTTAACAACAATATTTCCTCAGGCGATGACTTCCCCGTACTTCGTAGAGGATGATATGATTGTCACGGGGGAAAGGGTGGGGGGGGGGATGGGTGGGGTGTCGAGGGGGGTTGATGCCAGACACTGTTAACTTAGAGAGCTAAAACATGTTTACATGTCTGATTTCTTAACTATTTCTATTTTAACAATGTCGCCACATAATAATGTTTCAATCATTCGGAGAGGGAGATATAATTGGGCAGATGCTTGAATCCTTGGTAGCGTAGTTGTCTATTTTGTGTGTTACGTGGGTGACTGGCGATCATTGCCGCGCTAAGTAATATAATATTTTTTTGCCTTTAGTTAAGCGCCTCGAACATTTTGTTGTGGTTTACAGCTAGGCTGCGATATCTACATCTTCTTTCCGTTTGATTTTGGGGCTTATAGCTTGCCTGCGATAGCAGCGACGAGATGTTGGTCCTGTCACGGGTAATCTTCGTTCACTTTTGAGAGGGCGGTTGGAACGTTGTGTTGTGGTTTACAGCTAGGCTGCGATATCGGACCCAATCCCTTCAGTCTAAGGTAGTATATGTGTATGTATTCGGCCCTTTACGTGGTTGACGGGTGTTCAATTACCCACTGGGTGCTAATTTTTCTATTCCCTCAAGAGGGCTGTTGAATGTTGTGTTGTAATTTACAGCTAGGCTGAGATATCTGCCCCTTTCGCCCAAAGACATCCGATTTCAGTAAAGTTCCATTTATCATACCGCGACGCTTCACTCGATAATAAGCTATTCGTAAATGACAGAAGCTGTTAACTAAGACTGCTTACAGCCCAGTTTACTTTGGGTGGACATGGATGCTAAGGTCATTTAACATTCGTCCCTTCGGAGAGGAGAGATGACGGGTGTGGATTTTTATTTCCGCTATTTGTGAGTATAGAACGGACTATTAATATGGGTTTTTTGTTTGTTTGTTGGTTTGTTGGGAGCTCATTTACACTAAACAGTCTGTGGCGACATCATGCAGCGCTAACCCCTCTGGCTACACCGACCTGCACAGACAATAGTGACTGTTGTTTTTGTTCTGAATGTTGTGGTGGTAGTGGTAGCAGTAGTTCTGGTACTGTATGGGTGATGTGGTAGCTGTTACACTAGCCACATTTACTTCTCATTACACAATAATGCTATCCATCTGTCTGGGTGGACAGGGATGCAACGCTCAGTTCAGTCTTTGATGAATTTCCCATACTTCGGCGAGGATGATATGATTAGTGGTGGGGGGGGGGGAGGGGTTGATGGCAGACACTGAGAGAGCTTAGAACATTATTTTAAAGTTATCATTTCTTACCTATTTCTATTTCAATAATTTCGCTTAGTGATGATTTTTTATTCCTTCGGAGAGGGAGATAATATTGCGGGGGGGGGGGGGGAGGAGGAGTTATGACAGACACTGTTACTTGAAGGCTACATTCCTTCTTTTCCATATTACTATTCGGGGCCACAGCAACGCGTGGCAGGGCACAGCTAGTGTGTCTATATTTCTTGATGTAATTTTCTTTCGTCCCGATTTCTTGTCCCATTGTCTTAGCATTACACACAGTAAGCTTCAGTGCCTTTCTTTCCTTTTCTTTCCTGAATACATTGTCATTATCATCACCTATCAAGGATTTATGTCATTCACTTTATTTCTGTACTGCTTCTTGCTACTTCGAAAGCAGTTATCTTTGCGGAATCCCATTTGTCCTCAACGCTTTGATCTCCCTCCACCTCAAGTGCTCCGAATATGTGTATGTGTGTGTGTGTGTGTTTTTTTTTTTTTTTTTGTTAGTTTAAACTGAAACTCTTCCTTTACTTTTGCATTAACAGTGTAAGTCTTTGACGGTCTGTTTGTTGTTGCACAATTTTTCTACAGCTTTTTTTTTTTTTTTTTCAACTCCCTATTTTACACAAAGCATTTGGTCACTGCTCATATCTTCTCCTCTGTTTGCTTGTACATTTTTAAAAGATGATCTAAATCTGCTGATTATACAGACGTGATCTGTTTCTATTTGATTCACTCCTCAATATATTGCAAATATGCTGTATGTATTTACCATTCAGCACACTATTATAATAAACATAAAACAAGGAGTGCAAAAAGAATAATATTAACAGCATATTCAAATCAACATTAGGCTTCCATGCCAAACGACTATCTAAAATCTATGTACGCAGAATCACCACATGCAAGATGAGATGCCTGAGAAAAGACTATAACCTAACTATCCGATATCGAGTGAATAATGATACTATCAGACAGACGACACCTTTTGCCTGATTCATCGAGAAACAGAAGATAAAGTGGTTCGGACATCTCGTTAGAATGCATAAAATCAAATATAAGTACAGGCACTACATCTCAGAGCAAGATAACGGCCGCGAAACTGATGGATCGACAACATTTAGGACACTGGTTGTTGAAGATGCGGTAGTGGTAGGGGGCTTATGGAATAACACGACTAATGCGGTTTTGCTTTTTTTAACTTAACTGACCTCTGTTGTAAAGAACACTACAGTATGGATTAAATCATCAAGCTCGGTAAAAGGCAATGATCACAACAACAACATCAACAACAATAACGAAAGCAGCAAAAACAACGACAAACCAACAGAGCATGAATGAAACTTACAGCCTTCGCCAGCTGGAAAGAAACATTAATATTACAAGTATTTGTACACATATTTATATTACATTTAATTATCATTTCTCTGAGCCTGTTGTTTTATTTCAATCACTAAAATGTGCAATTGCTTTTTTTTTTTTTTTTTTTTACCTCTTGCGTGAAAATCAACAGAAGAACAATTTTGACATTTGCATTACCATAACCACCACCATTATCATTATCATGATCATCCTTATCAGTTTTACATTTGTGGAGCTTTGGAGGACGAAAACGGAGCACTTTTGAATCTGGCTGGAGAGCTGTGATGATAATTCTTTATAATCACTAATCACTAATGATCATCCTCTCCATCATCATCATTAATTTCCAGATGTGCCGTTAGGCGTTTGATAAGGATAAGTGTGTGGTTTCCATGGAGCTGAAACGTAGAGTACAACCAAAATAATAATATACATATTTCCAACGTTCATCCAGATATATCTAACACACACATACACACACACACACATATATATATATATCTATATATATATATATATATATATATATATATACACACACACATTCATAACGTTAGCTGGCTGTTATCTCATGCGAAACATCTTTTTTACACGTCTTCTGGTTTTCTTACAGAACGTGAGTGTAAATCGTCTAGAGATCTGGATTATTTATGTAAAAGTCTATAAAAAGTCATTTTACAAGACAAGCTTGATAGGAAGCAGTTATATTGTCCGACATCTCACAATCCACCATACCAGTTGGTCTCCGAACCTACATAGAGAATTTATACGTATAGTAAGTGGGTATGCGGTGTCCGTGGCTAAGGCGTTGCGAGTCCAACCCTAACTGTCTAAGTAACATAAGTAAAATTCGACGACCACATACAATGCTCACAAATGACATTCATCATATACTTTCGTTGATGACATTAACGAATGTTCTGTCAGCTGATGCCATCTCAGTCCACAGTCGCTTATACGTGTGTGAGTTATTCTCAAGCTTGTAGATCACTTAAGGGCCTCACTGATTAGTCATTAATTACAGCATGATATATATATATATATATATATATATATATATATATATATATATATATATATATATATATATATATATATTCTTTTTTTCAACAGAAAGCCTACATGTGCTGACAAATTCATCTACTCACAAGGTGTGTTCCTTTTTACCCGACAATCGGCCAGCTTCCTATCCTTTTCCTATCACACAATCGTGGCCAGATCCTCTCTAATGATGTCTGCAACTTTTATTCGCTCACTCGCTCTAACCGCTACTTGCGCACTGAAACACAGCCTGTTTTTAACCGCCGTCTCTCACAATCTATCACCGCCTTTGCTAATTCCCTTTCCTTGCCTTCTATGCTGTCCACTTTGTTCACTCCTCCACACAAACATAAAAATTATTTGCATTTTACCACTTCTCGTGAGTGGCCATGCTAAATGTCGCTGATGGTTTCTTTCCTGGCCTTTCACCTAAACACAAGTCACCTATTATCGTTTTTAAGTGTAGAGATTGTGTTGTTTGTTATTGTGGCTGTATTTTAACGAGATTACCAAATCATCAGATCTTCTGCTTCTCAGGGCAACTGATGCATAGTTTTGTTTCTACAGTCTATTTGCTTATCACATTTTACTTTGTATCGAATATTTAAGCTGGCGGCTGTCTCTTATTTTACAAGAAATAATTTTACATATTTCAGCCTTCGATAATGTTCAAGTTTGGCACTGGTAGCACAGTGCTGGAATGAATATGCTCTTTGTAATATTTATCCTGGCGGTCATATTTTGTCTTTATAACAGCATCAGTTGGTATATTGGCTCGTTGACATCTTGTTTCTATTTCTCGATTTACTCCATTATCCTATGAAAATGCATTTCCCAGATTTGTTTTTTAAATGTGCTTCAGAGAAGTGTCATTTAACCAAAAATGTTGCCTACTTAACATTTTAATTACCTGTACCAGATGCCAGGTCGGAAACACGATGATGTTGCTGGACTGTTGTGTGCACGAGATGACCTATATAAATATTTAAATTGTGTCCAGATTGAGTGACTAGGGTAAAGCCGGGGATGATAAGCTGGATTCAATGGTACGCTTTACAGAATTCACGAACAGCCCGTAGAGTAAATAAACTCTGGAAAAGAACGAAAGGACCGCTGGTGGAGAGATCAGGGAGCAATTGTGGAGACAGTTTGTGGAAAGAATTTATGCCACTTGACGACAGTCATTTTCATTATCATTATCAGAAATGAAAACATCCGACTGAAACAGTTTGAGAAAAACACATAATACGGCCTGTACTTGTGGTTGCAACACTGATGTCCATGACGTCAAACATGAAATTACAAAATGCTCGGTCTAAAAAGGGATGATATTAGTTTTCGACTCATGTGGCTGAATACAGGCTCCTATACAAAGAAAACCTGGGGTATGAGCCTGTCCTACTACTAGGCGCGTCAACCAGGTGGCGGATGGTGGAAAGGCCTCTTGATATAGAGGTTAGACACGCATATATTGAATAAATGACCGTGGACCAAAACAGGTGATGACCATTGAGAGGAGGCGAATTATTTGGTGGGACAGCTAACTCTATAAAATACCCCAAAACTCTACGACATGGCCATCGGCGGGTAAGAGGCGCCATAACCTCTCCCCCTAGCTGCCTTGCAGGGTACGTTTTTTAGACAAAGGCTGTTGGAGTCAAACCATACACAAACCGGCGGAAGGCAAGGGCAAACCACCGCTGTACTATCCCTAGTAAGTCATGCCTCAAAATATTACGAATTCAGATAAGGACGTGAATGGGGATTCCAGTGGAATCACCTCGTCCGGTAGTGAGCATCATGTTCTACGGGTGATACCCGACCTTCATCCAGCTACCGTAGAAAAAGTAAAGGGTAGAAACATCATGAACATTAGTACATGGAATATCATAACACTCTTACAAAACGGAAAGCTGGATAACATCAAGATGGAAATGAAGAGAATGAATATCAACATATTAGGAATTAGTGAAATGCGATGGCCAGAAGCAGAGGAAAAGTTTTCAGATCAGCACATAATTATTTACTCGGGTAGGAAGGAATATAGTATTATTTTATATGGTATTATTTTTGGATTCAAAGAAATCAAAAACTGTGAAAGGATTTTGGACAACATCAGATAGAGTACTGTTAGTAAAACGTCGCCGCTCACCGTTTGAGATCAACTTAGTACAGATGTATGCCCCAACTGCAGATAGTTCAGAGGAAGATATTGACGCATTTAATGACGAGTTAGACATGGCTGTTGATCAATGCAAAAATTGGAAAGTAACACTGGTACTTTGAGATTTCAACGCAAAGATATGAAGTGAAAAAGTGTACGGAATAACGGTGGCTTTACAACAGTTTGAGAGAACAAATTGTCCATGAAGTGTTACAAGTAACAGCGGAGATGACACCGCAAATAACAGCCAACGATCACAGATAAATAAGACAGCGAAGAAATTGTGTACCCATCACTGGTAACCGGGTCACGAGTCACAGCAAAACATCCGGGTCACGACAGACAGACAGAAGCCTCAAGTCGAAACGAGAAACACTGCAACATTTCAGAGTACGGTTGCTTTTCCCATACTAATCACCGAGATCTGAGCAGGCCAGCTGAATGACTGAAAAATTCAGCTCTAGTTGTTTACGAACATGTGTCCACTCTGACAGAGCATAAGCGGGTCAAGTGTGTTGAAGCGGGTCTGAACACAGATGGACAGCGTGGTACAAGGTTCGCAGTGACATTAAGGTAAACTGTAAATTTTTTTGAATTACTACATTAAACTGTGTAGGGAATAAATATTCAAAATATACCGTGAACATTTGGAATCTTAGGGCGTTTTGTTAAAATTATTAGGAGGAAAATTTGACTTTTATCGTGTGCCGCATAAAGTGACTAAAAGCCGAGAAGTGCTTTCAGCAAGTGATCATTTTGCAATGGTGTTTAGACATTAGCAATATTAATGCAGCGTTTCTTATATACACCACAGGACCAGCAGCGAACACCATTAAGACTAGAATTAGAAAATTGTTTTTTTTTTTACAGCGATAATTATTTTTGTTTGGTGCTTGATCGAAGTTAATTTATTAGAATAGAATTAATTATTTATTTTGATATTGATTTCTGTTTCTTTATTTATGGCAATGATTATTATGGAGTAATCATTTTATTGTAGACGATATAATCTGTTTTGATATTTATTTCTTGATGTAATTGTTTGGCAAACAATATACTCAGCTTAAGTTATGGCATAACCATCGCAAATAATCATCATCATCAGACATACAATTATGTAATCATTGTTTTTTATTTATTTCTGTAATCTTTAGTAAAAAAAATAAAATTAGTGTTGGAGATAATCATCACCATCATACATAAACTTATTTAATCATTGTTTTTTATATATCTTACTGTAATTTTTTGGTAAATATAACACTTAGTGTGGGAGATTATCACCATCATGATATGCAACAGAAAATCACAATAATTTTTGAAATCGTGTGTATGATTTTTGTCACTTATAATCATTGGAAATTGCATATAGGATTAGTGTCGTTTGCCATCAGTATAGCTAGAATTTCGAACATATTTTGTTAAATAGTGGATAGTTCCGTAAATTATTTACTAAATTAATTTAATTTATTGAAAAGCAATATTGTTAATTAAATTAAAATTTAATAATTAGGTTGCAATGTATTAATACATTAGTTTGATTTAATTAACCTAATTTTAATTATTGCTAATTATTTTGTTAAATTTCAACTTGAGGAATTATAGGATTGGTTACTGATTGAGCTATCATTACAGAAGTCCTAGTGTGCATAGTTAAAAGTGACAGCAGACCCCAAGCAGTAGAAATCTGAATCACATTAAGAGTTACAGCTATAGTTGCAACAACATCTAACATCCATGAATGAAAAATGTAAAACAAATAATATGAGAATCAACACTGAAAAGACAGAAGTAATGTCAATAGGAAAAAAAGAAGACAGATCTAAACATAGCAATATAATACACAGGCATCTGAGATTAAATATCTGGGAACTACATTTACCGAAGATGGGAAATTGGATAAAGAAATTGACATTAGATGCAGTAAAGCAAACCAAGTATTGGGACAGCTAGCCCCTCTCTTACAGCATAAGACAATCCCAATCAGCACAAAGAGGCATCTTATTCAAAGCATATTTATTCCAACTCCGTGCTACCAGTGCCAGACATGGTCACTCACAACAAACCATAAAAGAAAATTAGTAACCACGGAAATGAGATGTCTGAGAAGGGCTGTAGGAGTGATCATAAGAGATAAGATCAGGAATGAGATCATAAGAGAACAAGTCGGCACAGAATCAATTCTGGATTACATACAAAGACAGCAAGTGAAATGGTTTGCCCACTTAGAGAGAATGCCTTGTGACACCATACCATACAAAGCATACATGAAAAGAGAAGAAGGACGTAGAGCACGGGGTAGACCAAGAACAAGATGGAAGGATAACATCAGAGAAACTTTACAACAGCACGATGTGCCTATGGTCGAGGCAGCCAGAAGAGCTAGAAACAGAACCTTATACCTCCCTCGACACCCACAGCGGTAAAAGAGGAAGTGAAGAAGAAGAAGAAGAAGAAAAAGCTATAGTTAAGAGTAGAAAGTGCAAGTTCATTAAGAAAGAGGGTTGACACATAGTTAGAAATCTTGGCTCTCCTGTAAACTACGGCTGGTAGACAACAGTAGACGGCCGGTTAGTCGGAGTTCTGTCCCTTGGCTACATTGCAATTACGGACTGGAGAAGGCACGAATTTAATGCCATAATTACTGTGTGTTGGCGATAGACACGGTGCAGTGACCTGCTGTCATCATACGGTTAGGGTTTGGGTTAGGAATAGGCTTTCCTGTAAACTACGGTCGCGGGTTCTGCCAGGCATGTCGACCTCACTTTGTTTTTTTATTCGCGCCTTTTCAGTCCGTAATTGCACTGCAGCCAGGGGACATAACTCCGACTAACCGGCCGTCAACTCTGTTGTAGCACCGACCCATTACTATGTTTAAAGAGCATGTAGATTTTAAAACCTCAGCCTAAATTTAGATCTTCAAGTTTGATATAACGACGACAACAAACACAACAACAAACAGATCATTCAACTTACATATTCGGCCTTTTGAAATGAAACATTAAAATTACATGTATTATACAAATTATGTCTATCACATAAAATTAACATAACAATTAGCTTTTTTTTTTTGGTCTTGTTAGTGTCAAAAACATTTCATCTTGGCTGAATATCAGCAAAGTGACAACTTTGAAATTAGCATTAGCACCACTACCATCGTCATCATCAAAAAAAAAAAAATAATCCTATACATCATCATCATTAATATCTAATATTTTCTAAAGGCGCATGGGAAGGACACGTTTGTGATCACTGCTTGAGGGATAACAATGTCATACTGTGTCTATGTAGAATGGCTTTAATGTCACCAGTCCATCTTCTCCTACGACAATCTGTTGCTTTCATATATTGTTTTCAATTGTAGCGGTTATTGTGGTCGTTCTTGTGGCTGTATTCTAACGAGATTACTAAACCATACGATCTTCTGCTTCTTAATGCAGCTGGCGATAACGTTGTTTCCACAGTCTATCTGATAGTATCACTTCTCACTGTGTATCAGATGGTTAAGCTGGGCGGCTCTCCACAGGCATCTAATTTCACAGGTGGTAATTTTACATAGTCCAGTTTTTGATAATGCTCAAGTTTGACACTTGTAGCACAGATCTGATATGAATATTATCTTTATAATATGTATGTCCAAATATAATAACAGTATGCACGGGATCGTTGGCATCTTGTTTCTATTTCTCGATCTACTCTACTGTCCTCGGAGCATATATTTCCAAGATTTTTTTTTATTTGCTTCCGACAAGTACCACCTCATATCACATTTTGCGTACGTAACATTTTACTGACCTAAAGTAGGCCAGTCTTAGTCGTACTTTTAAGCTATATCTTCTGCGTGCTGTTGTGTCTTTTGTTCTACCTCCCATATTATAAATCCGACAACATGATTATTTTTTTCGTTACGATTAGTGAAGTAAGTTATTAAATTTATCTTCCCACATAACATTCAACATAGCTTACATTGTGGCATATAATCAACTAAATGAATAGCTCCACCTTTGGTCTGTCTATGCCGGCGGCTTCCAACCATTTCTCTTAAGGGCGACCTGTGCAATCCGCCGTGTTCAAATTTTGCTACAGGAAATACCTTTTGACAACGGCATCTGTATTGGTGGTGGCTAACAAAATAGTTAGTGTTAGTTAAATTTCAAAACTGTGAAAGCAAAATTTAATTAAACGAACATAGTGCAATTGATTAGATTTCTATGTACTTTCACTTGCTTTACTATAAAATATTGTACCTGCAATCAGCAATGCACTTCTAGAACTATTATCTTTTAAGATGTAGAGTATGATGGACTTTAACGGCTCCACCATACACATAGATACTAATATTGGATAAATTGATGCTACATATTGTGTTTGTTTGCACTGTTTTACAGAGGTGTGGCTACCTACTGCTACAAGATAAGTGTCATCTGGTTTATTGTGAACTATCTTTTGAGCCACCAGAGGGACAGAAGTTGTTCCTGTGTCGCTAAGGGGACATCCCAATTGAAACGAGACATTCACGGAAAAGCCGTATTATTGCACCACCTTTTCGAATGGAGGAAGGAAATAGAGTTCTTCCTACGAGAGCAACATAAAATCTGACCTAAACCCTTTGTTGAACGGAAATGGATGGTTTTGATAGTGTACATATTTAGCCATCTTAAGCAGCGTAGCCATTATCTTAAGGGGATTTTAGAAATTATATTTACGTTTAGAAATACAAAGGATGCTTTCAGAACTTTAACTGTTTGAAAGAATCGCATGCAACAGGAAGACATGCATGTGTCGACCTTTGTGGGGATATTTTAGTTTTGATACAGTCAATCAGAAAGTGATATTCAACTTATAAAGCCAACAGTTAAATGTGTTACCTACATATTTTTAGTAATAATTTCACTGAAAATGGGGATCTTTGTTAAGACAGTCTATGGATCTTCTTGGAAGATATACGATCGTGGATACTTGAACGTAATTTTAAAAAAAAAAGACATGCTGATCAAATTGACCAGTATAAAACCTAGCCCTCTACACATCGGGTTAAATGGCACTTGTCTAAAGAAAGTTAAAGAATTTAAATATCTACGAAGTAAATTCTCGAAGGACGGAAGAATAAGTGGGTAAAAAGAAACAGGTTGCCAGCCAGCCAATGCACGTATCTACCAAATGACACCGTTTTTAAGACATCCAGACCTACTTATGAGCGCTAAGAAACATTACAAACATAGTATTCACAAAAATACTGTGCTTCCAGTGCCAGACCTGGATATTATTAAAGGCTAAACTGCAAATTTAATAAGTGCGAAATGAGATGCCTGAAAAAAGAGCCACAAACTTTCATATTTGAAACAAAAATAAAAATTATATTACCAAACTGTAGGAACAACGCAATATACTAAATTCATTGAGAGACAGAAGATCGAATGATCCTGTCATTCAGTAAGAATGCAGCCAGAACAACTGCCAACGCAGACGATACACATAAAAAGATCTGAAGGGAAAGCGAGAGGCCGTCCTATAAGAAATGGATCGTTGACATTAAAGAGCTTCTAAATCGACACCAATGTAGCCAATGCTGCCCATCAAACTATGAATCACAACCTCTTTCTCCCACACTGCTCAACGGCAGAACTGTAAGTTGATGTTGATGATTATAGTGAGTAAATGTCGAGACTTCTTCGGATGAAGCATGTTGTTCCATGATCATTCTAGCCTTTCCTATATCTAAGTTTAAAGATAATATATGTATTTTGAATCCGTCTATGCTAGTTGGTCTCTCTTGGCTGATTTACTCTCTTGGTTGAGATTAGAAGAGCGTCATATCTGAATTATTTTATCATCATCATTACCATCATCAACACAATCAATATCATCAATGTCTATTTCTTCTGTCAAGCAAAATATGGAGGAATAGTTTGCGATCCATATCTTGATCGGTAGTGATTACTATTGGCATTCTGTGGCAGTGTAGAATTATTAGAGTTTATTAATCCATAATTTCACAGGGGCAACTCTTTCTGTCACATCAGCTCGTTCAATGGGTGGCGCCGCTGTTGATAGTTATTAATGCTGCATTTTAATAGTTTGACTGAACCATTTGCTTCTGTGTTTCAATACATATAAATTTGGTGCATAGTGTTCCTTCCACATTCTGTCGGATTGTATCATTTCTCACTTTGTCCCAGATGGTTCAGTTTGCGACTACACTCGGGCTTGTTTTCAAACAATGCATTAGGGAATCAGTCATCATGTGCTTTACAGAACGTTGCTCTCTTCACTGCACATCGGAAAGTCTCTTTTTTGTCTAGCCAATTCTGCAGCTCTATGTGCTTTCATAGCTAATTCATCTTCAGTGTCCTGTATCGACATTCTCGGAAGTTGTCCTCTGTCTCTGTCATCTGTCAACGTTCTATCTAGACTACCGTGGTACTTCATGTGAGCAAAATATCTCAGCTTTCTGGACATCTCATTTTACAGGTTGTGATTTTAAGTAGGTAAGACTTCGATAACGCCCTAGTTTGGCACTAATAGCAAAGTGTGGACATTTATATTATTCTGTCCTCTAAGAATATATTTCATACATATAGAAACAAATTTACCTTATCCAGACATGTAATATTCGATCTCAAATGTCGAAGACTTAAAAAAATCTCACTGACCAGGATTTCTTTAGCCTTAGTCTATTTACTCTCATATTATTCCTTCTGCAAGCTTAACTTAGCCTGTTTACGTTGTTTATCAGTCCAATCGTCAATTGTCGCAGGCAACATAATTTATTGTTGCATTACCATTGACCAGACTAAGTGTTTGTTATTAGATTTAGATTTTTATATGGTTAAATTAATGAAATGTGTCGACTGCATGAACAACACTAACGTTAAAATGTCAATGCCGGCGGTTCACATTTGGTGCTTTGCGAAGTCTCAAAGACAACAAGAGCACTTCATGAAGTCTTAACGTCTGCTCCAAAAATAATTTGACAATGGCATCCGTTTTGGTTGATTTTTAAGAAGAAAAAAAAGAGACTAGTATGGCATATTTCAATGTTTTAAAAATTTAATTGCATCGCATGGTTATTGTACAATTGAAAATAAAGCTTTTTACTTTAATTCACCTTACTATCCACCATTCGTCATCCGCGTATCGATATTATTTATATACACTTCTATACGATATAGAGTATGGTAGGCCTGAAAGGTTCTGCCATTGACAAAAATTATTTAAAAAAAACATCACTGCAAATCAAAATTGAAGGGGGCCGCTGGTTTATACTAATGACACTTTCAGCTAATCAATTTCATTGTGAAAAGGAGCAGACTCATTGAGGTGTACATGCCACGTTTACAAATGTCAGAAGAATTGTAAAGAGTATCATTACGATCACTGTTCGAATAAACTAGTCTAGATAGATACTTGAAATATGTCACAACCCATAAGTGGTTTGGGCGAACTAAAATAGAGAGAGAGAGAGAGAGAGAGAGAGAGAGAGAGAGAGAGAGAGAGAGAGAGAGAGAGAGAGAGAGCATGCGGGAAAGAGAGAGAGAGAGAGAGATACAATAATATAATACAATATGATATGATTACTTCCAAAGCTTTCTCTACTAATGTGTTTGCTACTGGTACCATCGGAATCGGAGCTCTTAGATAGCTGCTGAAGATGGAGACAGATCCATTATAGCATTGTCACGAGTGCTGTGAAATCAATTTATAGCTAAACCCAGAACAATTTGAACGGTAAAAAAAAAAAAAAACCTAATCATGTCCACCATGGCAAGTCCTAGCCTTGAAACCAAGCTAAGTCAATGCTAAGCCTACTGTCCAATGCTAAATAGAACGTTGCTCCATGTATCTGTTTCAACGCTACGTATCAACTAGACATGATTGACATCACAGCTTACTGATAACAGATTATGTGAAGAAAAGCTATCTACGCTATCTAAATAATTATGTTTTTAAATATTTTATATCTTCGTGTAGATTTTGGGACCCATTGTGTGGAAAAACAAATAAACTTACACCCACCGACCCCCCCCCCCCCCCCCCCCTCTCCCGCAACCAGCACATCGTGGCTATGGGCTAGCTTTGACTGTTTCCTTCCAAGCCAGAGTGCATCTCGCATGGAAGCATGAAACCAAAAGCCTGTCTACAAATGAGCCACATCTTAAAAATGGATGTGCACATAGAAATAAGGTATCGGAACTAAATTACAGTCCAGAAGGAACAACCATAACCGAAGAGATTCGAAATTGCCTCTTTAAACTTAATTTGTAAACTTCATATGATGATTTTATATATTATTTTATCATCATCATCCTAAACCACTTCTACCGTTAATCGACGTGGGGAAGAATAATTTTCGATCCATTGCACGTTGTCTGCCACTGGCTATTGTCATGCCGTAAAGGCGTAGAGTGTCTTTAATTTTGTCGATCCATGTTTTCCGCCGCCGTCTTCATGCTCTTGTAGCTGATTTTCTAAGATATAGTGCTTGTGATGGTATTTGGTCTTTCTGCATTCTAACAAGATGGCAAAACCACTTAATCTGCTGTTTCTCGATGAATCTAGTACAAGGTGCCGTTCCCACAATTTGCCTGATGATTTCATTATTCACTCGATCTCAGATGGTTAGGTTGGCTGCTTTTCTCAAGCACCTCATCTCTCAGGTGGTGATTTTGCGTATACGGGATTTAGATAGTGTCCATGTTTGGCACAGGTAGCTCAATGTTGGAATGAATATGCTATTAATAATCTGTCTCTTTGCACTCATAGTTATGCTTGGATGTCTTAATAATGGTGGCAACTGGTATATCCGTGCACTGGCTTTCTGGGATCTGGTTTTTATTTCTCTGTCAATTCTACCATCTTCGGTGGTCATACTTCCTAGATATTTAAACGCCTTAACTTGATTCAGAGCAGCCACATTCAGTGCGAATCACTAGATAGTATTGATACTTGCACAATACAGTACCTGCTGGTCCTTTGCACAACAAAACTGAAGCATTCATTAGAGCGAGAGGCCTTCTCCGCAATCACCATGTCTCGAAGAAACAAACTCAACGGAAAGCGCAACGGACAGAAGAAACAACCGTCTGACCGATACACTAGATCCAACTCGGCATCCAGGCAGATGGAGAAACCTACTACCGGATCAAAGGAAGACGCCCCGACTACTAGTGAGGACCCGAGGGACGTTCCAGCATCACCCGAACCAGCAGGGCTAACTCCAGAAACATCTCCGGATAGACGAAAGACTATCAGCCATAAATTTCCTGCCACCATATTACTCTGACAGACCAGCTTGGGCCGGGCAGTAGTCACCAGTTTAGCAACATTAACGCTGATCAATATGCTGGTAACAGTGCGGTCACAAAGATTAGAAGAACTCGAGAGGGAGTGATAGCTACACTAAACAGAACCAACTGCACCTCAGACATGCTGAATGACATCCAACACATCGGCAAGAAAGAACTAAAACTGTCTAAGGAGATAACTATGACGGCTACAATCTTCCAGAATGTAAGATGATAGGTGGTTCGAAGAGTCAGCCTGCATTGGAACAACAAAGAAATACTGGAACAAATAGCAAAAGATAACTCTAGTATCAGAATCACCAAAACAGAGAGACTGGGCTCAAAACTACATCCACTACCAGTCGCAGTGACTATTTAAATCAAAGAATGCCCAGACTGGAACAGTACGTACCACCTGTGATCCAGTGCTCTCGTTTCCAAAAATGCCGGGCCCTCCCGAGCCACTTGTGTGAGCGAACAAGAAGTATGCAGATACTATTAAGAACCACATGCCTTCAACAACTGCCCTCTGGCAAAGCTGGACATAGACTTTCGATCTCCGAATCCGTGCAGAAAGAGCGCAAACTGCTAAGGCCAGCACAGCGCCAGATACCTAGGGTGCCCTTATCTGAAAAAATGCCGAGACATAGCAACCACGGCCATACGGGAGAAGATTCCATATCATGAGGCCCGCAGAAGATATGAGTCAACCAAAGGCATAACGACAGCTATTACCACCAAACTGAACAACGAGATGACTCGACTCAAAAGTGACTTCAAAGCTCTCAGAGATTAGAAAAAAACATCCAAATCCCAACGAGATGAAGATAGAGATAAAATAAGAAGCCTGAGAGCTATCATGCAAGCGACTATTGAAACACAGAAACAAATGGAAACAGACATGACGAAATTCAAGGACATCACGGATGCACTCACTATTATCCAGATACAGAAGGAACAGCCAACAAAGGCTAAGGAAGACGAGACAAGTATCAATGATTTGTGGGATTAAGAAGGCCCTTGCTGAAACAAAGGAAAAGTTGCGGGGAGCATAGGACGAAAACAACCGACTAAGCAAGGAACTACAAGCAACCAACTGAGTTATGGAGGAAAAAGAAAGAGCACGAAAAGAAGCAGCAAGAAGGCAGCAAATACAGTCACCCAAACCGCAGGGAGCCGAAACTCAGAAAAAGCCATATCAGTTACCTGACAAGAAAATACCGAAGCCGATGTTGTGGCAGATTACGGACGCAGCCACTCTACAATTGAATCAACGCATTAGGGAGCTGGAGGATCTGAACTTCTTTACCCCAGAATTGCCAGATGATGATGTACAATGGTCATCACTAGAATAACCTGTCCGACGGCCAAAACCTGAAGTCAAACGAGGTCGATATCGTCTCCACAAACATTATTGCCAGAGACGACGACACCAACGCCAAAACTACCTAAGCCCTATGTAGAAGAAGCACTTTACAATAAGGACACAAGAAGAAAACTGAAGTAACACCAGACCCCACCATTATTTCCTTCAGAACCTGCCTAAAGCAAGCAGCCACCAGCCCTTTTTAGGATAGGCAGTCCCCACTCCCCGGAAATAGCAAACTGCCAAAGAAATCCACACAAAATTGACTCAACAACCAATGATCCGGAGCGCAGCAGAAGGCCAGCCAGTTACGAAACTAAAACAAATATCAAGCGACAAACACTGAAAGCAAAAAATTAAAATTAGAGGACCATGTTTAAAAATCATTTAAAACAGGAGGTAAGATAATGGCAGTGTTCCTAGATCTGGAACTGGCATACGACCAGTGCTACTGGCCAGCAGCCTTGTTTTAAGCAGCTAAATTAGGACTCACAGGAAGAACCTATAGATATATATGAAGCGTTCTGCAAGATAGAACATTTTCAGTACTAGTAAATAACGAAAGATTTCAAACTTATTTTCAGGTGAAAGGAATTCCTCAGGGTGCGGTAATATCCCCGACCCTGTTCAGTATATTAGTAAACGACTTCGATGATGCCATTACGAACAAGGAAACAGGACTAACGCAATTTTTGGACGATTGTGCAATCTACCACAGCCATAAACAGATTCTCTGCGCTAAGAAAAGACTATAGACAAGTCTAAATGAAGTAGCAAACTCGATGGGAATATGGGGGATTTAAAATCAACGTCGACAAAACATTAAGCTTGATATTTAACTTTAAATGACAGCCTAATTATAACCCAGAAGAAACTAGACTCCAAATTGATGGTACAAAAGTTCAACGGACATGTTTGACGAAATTACTAGGAATAATTCTGGATGAACAAATGACCTGGGCTAAGCACATTGATGATCAGATAGTAAAGTGCAAAAAGTACAATAATATGATGAGAATGATGAAAGGAAACGGATGTGAAGCACACAAGGACACCCTAATACAATTTTATAAAGCATTCGTTAGAGGCAAAATGGTATACGGAAGCGTAGCATACGAATCAGAATCAGAGAACAGCAAATGCAAATTTGATAGGATTCAGTGCCAAGCTCTGACCTCCATCAAGGGCGCTGGCAAAGTGACATCGAGAGAGGCCATGGAGGTAGCACTAGGCATCACACCGCTTAACCTCAGAAGGAAGCAACTAACTTATAGCTATTGAATGAAAGCGGCCAACGATGCCAGACACCCAGCTTCAGGCGCTTTTCATCATAACATTACTCACCTAGGTGACAGACCGATCAGAGATATACTTAGACCAGCAGCCTGGGACGCTGCACTAGAAATTAACGATAATGAGGACTTGGCTAGGACTCTAGAGACAAGCGTTAGGTTTGTCCCCCAATTCCCTCCATGGAAACTAAAGCTGCTCAGGACAGACATGAGTGTGATGAAAATTATTACTAAGAATACTGAAACATTTGAATCCAAAACAATAACAGAAGACATAGACCAGATCCGATCAGACAATCTAGTTTCACACACTGACGGGACTAAGAATGAAGCAGGAGAAGTAGGAGCAGGAGTAATAATCCCACAGTGGAATATGAAATAGGAATATAAAATAAGAGATCATGTGGCATATGCACAGCAGAACTAGTCGGCAAAATGAAGGCACTAGAGATGGTAATAAGTAAACCTCCAACTAAATTTACTATACTGACAGGTTGGTTCGTTGTCCTCAGTGCAGACGTTAAAAACACATAAAACTAGCAGTAGACCAGATATTACAGAAACGATCTTAAATCTAACAACCCAACTCAAGAATAAAGGATGCCAAGTCACCATTGCATGGGTACCAGCACACAGAGGTGTAATAGGCAATGAAAAAGCTGACCACGCAGCCAAAAAGGAGCAAAATGTGATGTTTTAGTAGATGTAGGACTCGGAAAAACTGAAAGGACTAGCATAATCAAACGACATATAATTAAAATGTGGAAACTCCAATGGCAATGGAGCACTTAAGGCAGAGATGCATACAACAACCTTAAAGAACCCGACCTTAACACACAGGTACGGGACAAACTGAAAATTCCAGCTAACAAACTAATATGGACAGCTAGGTTAGGGTGGCATCCAGAGAAATTTACATCTCCCCATATGTTAGGACTGCTTTCAAGATAATACAATAGAACATTATATGATAGACTGCACTAAATACAAATTGGAGAGGAAACCCGTTGAGGAGTATTTTCTAAAACGCCAACAACAGATTACTGCAAACAATTGTTTAAAGGTTGATAGCAATAACATGCATTTCCAGGTATAGTGTGTATGAGTGGGCATGTATGTAAAATATATGACACCCACCATTCACCAGTACCTGATAAGGCAGTACCAGACAGGTCACATACCAGTACCGGGACATAACTCAAAAAGTAACACGACTAGACGGGATTACAGACATAGCGACACGAAATAACACACAAGACATGGAAGAGTGAATGTCCTTACGTGCGGATGTGCACGTTTGTTATGAACGTAAGTACATGCATTGGTCGACGCAAAAAAAAAAGAGTTTGCGTGTGTACGTAATGTCAATTAGGTATGCATACACGGATAAGTATGAAAGGACGTCCAAACATGTTTGTGTTGTCTGCGTGTATGAATACTTGAGTGCATGTGCGCATACATTTAGTTTCATACTCAAAACCATCCCATTCCACATTATGCATACAACATGCACATGACCCGTAGGACTCACAACAAGATATGACTGATAGCAAATAGGGGAAACAAGTGACTCGATACTGACAGGACTAGAGCAAATAATCATAAATACCACCCCATTATTGGGATGATAGCAAAGGTTGGTAACGTGATAAACATAGTCCCTTCAAAAGGTCACGCTAGAATCCAGCATGGCGGCAACGACGAGAAATGACTAAGTGACCTCCCGTCCCCTTTCCCCTCACCCTTCCCTACCTCTTTCAGATGCACTATGAGTTTATCCCCCCAACCCATTTCGACAGAGAGCACTTGCGTTCGTTACCCAACATGCCACAGCATTCTCATCGCCGAACATTTGGATCTCAAAGCGTGAGCTGGATGCTCTGGGTTAATGGTATTTACGTACACCGGAGCTTAGCTGTCAGCCTAAACTGACACAACCCGATCACACAATAACAAATGACGACTGGACCCGCTTAGGGCTCCACACAACCATTCACACACATATCCATGACATGAATAACCTGTTCTTATTACATGGAGACAACTATAAGACCACTATGGTCACACGCGGAAGATTTTCACATTTCGGAACTATCTAAAATCAAAAACTGTTTTCAGTACTTTTTGGCAAAATAAAATACTCAAAATTTTAAAACCATAAATGGTGGTCCAAAGAACGTTGTGTGGAAAAGCTCGCTCTCCTACGAGATACGCTTGGCCAAATCAGAGAGAGATGACACCAAGAGGAGACACCAGATAGGAAGAGGAAAAACAAACAGATAACAACAGGGTGAGGAACGAGCGGTCGGAACCGGATGGAAGCATCAAGCCAAGAAATGTTGCAATCTAGAATTTAGTCACACAAGTGACACAAATAACCCAGACCACAAATATAGGCGGATACTGTTAGCAGCCTCGGCTAGCTAGCAGCAGTCTGAAAGTGGTCGACCTTTTCATTTTTTTCCAAAAGGAGTTGGATTTGGACTGAAAGCAATGCACACTCCAAAACCAGCTGAGATGAAGACCAGAAACGTCACCACAAATACAGCAGACAGGAAAGAGAGCAGCAATGTAAACTGACTTAGCTGAAAGTGGTCAACGTTAAATGATTGATTGATTGATTCAGAGCAAAACCACTCAGCTGTATGTGTAGTGGGCAGGGGTTCTACTAACTTGCATTGTTTCTGTTTTGTTTACATTTATCTTCATGTTGTATTTACTGAATGCTGAGTTTAACCTGGTAATATGGTGTTGCAGTCTATCTTCTTCAGGGTGGAACAAGCACTGGTCGTCAGCAAATAGTAGTTCGTTTAATGTGGGTGAATCGATAACTTCTCCTGATGTGTGCCCTTCATCAGGATTATAAAGGTCTATGTTGTCTGTATCAAACTTGCTTCTTTAGATGATCATGTTAATATTATGCAAACGCACACAAAGAATGGATTAGGTCCTCTACGGTCCTTTAAAGGTTCTTACATCGAACGTGCCATGCATAAGTTTATCACTAAGTTGTGCAGAACCAGCTAATCTAGCTGCCTGTTTAATTAAAAATACATAGGCATGCCCTGGGAAAAAAAATACAAAGGACGCTATCAACCTAAGACCTCAGAAATGAAGCTTGCCACTTTTCACATGCTCTGTGAGTCAGTTAAAATTACGACTTGTGTGTACAGCTGATTCTCGAGTCAGTGAAAGGATGTAGTTACTGCCCCCATCTCCATTCTCAACCTAAATATTGTGTTATCATGGGCCAGGCTTTGCTGCACTATGCGAAATCCGGTCGATTTTGCTGATAACCACTATGAGATTCGTCTGCCTGTCAACACAGACAGAGTCATCTGTATAGATTATCGCATCACCTAAGCGAGAATTGTAATGCATTATTTGTTGAACTTATGATTCTGCAGAGTCCGCTAGCCTGTACCAGCACTCACGGCCTTAGGTTATTTGAACTTTACACAAGTCTGGCTTTTGCTGCGAAATTCTGACCCACTCATCCCCTTGTCTACATTTGTCAAGCCTGCACACATGTATAATTGTGTCTTTAGCTTGCGTAATCTAAGACCCTCCTTTTTCAGCATCTGACCTTAAGGGTCTTATGTAGGAGGTATTTCTCATCTGCAGCTACCATGAGATAGGACTGCTTACAGCACTTTGAGCCGTTCTGTAACAGCAGGACAAGTATATAACGCATACAAACTACCTGCGTATTTCTTGTACATCCCATTATTATCTTCCTGGCTTCATTCTGTATGCATTCATGCTTTCTCAGCTGACACCTCGATAGGGTAAGCTTTCTAAGTCAATAATCTATCATTGACTTGATCGAATGCTGGAACATTGAAAACATTATTCTTTGCTTTATATCAATTGCTGCCATAGCCTGTGAAGTTTTTATTAAGAATCGAGATGACAGCAGTAGGAACATTCACATAAGCCTTCCATCCCGATCTTCAGTAACAATAGCAGCGTTCTGATTTCAACGACACCAAGAGCACTTTGATTGTAAATCCGTCTCATCGTTCTCCTGGGTGCTGATCATCGTGTCAATCCAGTGGTCATTCATCGCTGTACCATTCTCTTCAGACCATGATGGTCCATCTGTATATTCTCATTGTTCACTCCCCCGCCCCCAAAAGCCCTTAAAAACACTAACTTGTCATGCAGCTATTCACTACCAAGTTGTTTAAATTCAACCAGTCTATCTGTCTGTTCATTTACTAATACACTGGTATGTCCTTGGGAAAATATCCAAAGGACGCTAAATACCAGTGTCCTCTGAAGCGATGCTTGCCACGCTTCAAGGAGCATACCAGTCTCCACGTTTCTCAACATGCTCAATGAGTCAGCTACAGTTACGATATGTATGTGCAGCTGACTCTCAAACAAGCACAAGCTACAGTTACTGCCTCTGCCTCTATTCTCAAACTAGAGGTCGTGGGGTCAAATGCTAATCTTTGTTTCAACACAAAGCCAACTGCATCGATTATTATCTAGGCGAAAATTGCCATGAATTAATTGTTGAACTTCTGATTCTGCTCACCAGTCCCAGTACTCGCAGCCAAATGTGATCAGAACGTCACACAAGTCTGACATTTGTTGCTACCTTGCCATACCTTTGAATTCTATCTAACTCAGTTAGCTTTCTCTCTTGATATTTATATAACTAACTAGCTGTACCCGGCCACGCGTTGCTGTGGCATAGTTTGGCTAAATGGAAATGAAAGAAAATAGAAATCGCACGTGTCTAATACAATCATTGTCTGCTCAGATATAGAGATAGACTTTGATCCGCCCCCCCCCCCCCCCCCCACCACAACTAAATCCACCTACTACTCTCTCCCTCATCAAAGGTTTTTGGAAAAGAAAGACAATGGAAATCGCACGTGTCTAATATAGTTAATGTCGCAATCATTATCTGCACAGATATAGAGATAGTCTGGTTTTCCAACTTTAGAACACGCACCTTATAATTGTGTCTTTATATTAGTGGTCGTTTAAATGGTGTTATTAGCACAGTAACACAGATGGTTATTTGGTTATCACATGCTAAAGCTGTTTGTATTTTTATAGGGGACGGAAGTAAAGCTACAACTGTACTTGTGAATAACAAAGTAAGTCGTAAAAAATAGAAAAGCGGAGGTAGCGTTAGTAAAATATAAACAAATTAGGTAATGAGAACTTGAAAATCACGTGTACTGCTCTTTAAGTTCTCTTTAATTTAAGTCATTACCCCCTCCCCTCTTCCACCGACTACTGCTCTCTGCCTCTTCGAAGGATTTGAAAATCACTACCTGGCGATATTTTGTTGTTGCTGTAACTGACATTGACATCCCTGTCCATCTGGACTAAAATAGGGAGCAGGAATTGTAATAGGTAGTGAATGGGGCTAGTGTAATATTTACCACATCATCCTTCAAGTACCAGTACAACTACTACCACGACCACCAACACAGTAACTAAAATAATGTCGCTGCTATCTGTGTTACCATCGGAGTAGACAGGGAGTCGTTAGCCAGAAGATTTGGTTCCGCATGGCTAGTGCTGTCGCCACAGACTTGTCAGGTTAGGATGTATAATTTCACTTGCCGACAGAAGAACGCCATAATCTTACCGGCGCTCTTCACATGAGAGCACTATGGTGGAACAGCCCAACCACAACTATTACTGCTGCTGCTACTTTAAGTGGGTAAAGCAGTTACTGTGACTTCAAGCTCTCTCAGTTAATAGTCCCCCCCCCCCCCCCGCCCCCCAAATTCACCGACAACTCTTTCCCTCATTGAAGTAGTTAGGAGGAAAAAAAAAACACTTGAAAAGCAAATGAACACAGGAAAAAAAAAACACCATAATTAGGAAATGAACACCATGGTAAACAGCACAGCTTAAAATTCCAACGCAGATGAAATAACTAAATCTAAATGAAAATAAATGAAAATCTATGGAATTTCAGCGTAACCATGCAATCGGAAAGTTTAAAAATGCAATCATAAGTATGCGAAATGGTCAAATTTAATTATCAAATGGTTTACCCATTTACTTTTTTTTTTTATATATATTAAGGCAACATGGCTAGTGCTGTCACCACGACAGAGCAGATGAGGATATTATTTTAGTCCGGGGTAAACTCAGGTCTCCCGCACAGGAACCAAGTGTTCTAACCATTCGACCAAGCAGCCACTTAATCGGATCAACGAAAAGAGAACTTAACTATTAGAGATGTTTGTCCCTACTACTGTGTCGCGATTAAACACAATTCAAAACCGCAGGCAATTGTTTTCTCGTAGACAGATACTCCAGATATATATATTAATGAAATGGCACAATAGAAATCGCACGTGTCTAACACGGTTAATGAAGTTAATGTCGCAGTCAATGTCTGCGCCGATGTCGAGATAGTCCTTGATTGCCCCCCCCCCCCCCCCCCCCACCAATCAAAGGTTGTTTGAAAAAAAAAACAGAAAATAGAAATCGTGTTTAACATGGTTATTGTGGCAAATATAGAGATAGTCTTGTTTGCGGTACCTCGACCTACTCTATGTATTAGAGAAGGCGTTGGCTGAACGTAACTCGCCGGCGAATGCTAACTACGGCGCATGCGCAATTACTAACGTGGCTATAATTAGAAATCACAAAAATTATAAATATTTGTTTCGAATAATATGGCCTAAATTGTGGTCACGTATCTCTACCAGTGACAGGTTGAATTTCAAACCATGATGCTTCAACATCCGGTATCAAAACAAACATATCCTGAAAATTTCAGCTAAATCGGTTCAGTAGTTTCCGAGTCTATAGGGAGCAAACAAACACACAAACATTGATTTTTATATATATAGATTGTGAGACTTGAACACACGTCCTTCAAGTTCTGTAATCCTGCTTGCATTCACATTGAAGAGCACTGGTTTAATTGCAGAACCATTGGGTAGTCCCTGGCGATAGTGCATGCTTCTGCTGTTCATGTACCAAGGCGGAGGGTAACCTTGCGTGAATGCAGGACAGCGGCCATACTGTTTCTCAGCCAAGAACAGATTACCTCCTCCATAAGCGAAAAAATACAACATACTATATACTACTCTATTGTAGGTATGCACAAGATCAAGAATGGTCACCACCGTCTCCTCTAGCTTAAAAACAATAATCTTCTCAAGCACCTTCTTTTTCTTCTTAAGCATTCCGAACCCTTGAGATTTAATGCTGCAGATATCACCATTCATCTTTCTTGTTGGCCTTCTCTTTCCATTTGGTGTCACTAAGTGTTTGCAGGTCTGTCTGGACATTATCTCTCCATCGTTTTCTTTGTCTCCCTCTTGGTCTACGACCATTCATCTCCCGTGTGTATACGGTTTTTACTCTTCAGTCATCTGACATTCTTTCAATATGCCCCAACCATTTCAGTCTATTAGCTCCCATGATGCCAGTGATCAGTGGTGATTTAAACATATTATGAATTTCGTTATTGCTTCTCACTCTCTATTCCCCGCTGTTTGCTTCTTTGATGGGTCAAAAGATTCGTCGTATGACTCTGTTTCGCTTCTAACCTGTTCAGGATAGTGAGATCTTGTGAACTCACTTGGCAAGGGCAAGGCTGATATATTATGACTACTACTGGTGCCATCGACACTCTTAGCTGGCTGCTGCAGATTGGAACATGACTATTGGAAACGCTTCTTCTGATGTGAAGTCGATTTACAACTAACTTACTTCCCTCCGCCCTTAAAAAAATAATTATTAAATATACACTAAATAAACACTGAATCGTGTCAGTTATGACATGCCGTGTAGCCAGATTGCCTGCAAATCCAAGAGTAAGATTACTACGGCAAGCAAAGATAAGGCTTAATTTCCTCCATTGTGATGACATGTGCACACTATCAAAAACCCTTTAAAGTCTGTAAAATTTGAATTAATGGGAGGCTGCTTTTTTAACAAACTCCACTAGTTTTGGTCTCCGAGGTTGGTTTAAGCAGCTTCTTTCGAGTCAAAAATCTGCTTGCTCCGTTTCGTGATTCTGTCAGCTCTCATTTAATTCCACTGAGAATTATTTTATCATTAGATTTAGAAACAAAAAATTATGAAAGAGTAATTCCTCTCCAGTGTAAAACTCCTTAAGATGCCATGTCTTTAAAATTGTATTCCTTTCTTCCACATATTTTTTTTTGTATTTTTCCCTCAGTCCATATTCAGTTAGACCAATCTTTTTTACTCAGTTCATGGCTACACAATTTGCTGCCTTAATCATTTATGCAGAACGATCATCATCACTTACTGTTCCACTTATTAGCAATTAATTGATTCATTCAGTTTTTTTTTTTTTTTTTTTTTGACTTCATTTATCTGTCCTACATTTATTATCAACATAGTCACTTTCATATTCTCCATCAACATTTACTGGTCCTCGTTGACTAGGTCTACATCAAAAGATACTTGGCAGTGTCCATCAGTCTTTTCTTCAGCATAAATTGTAATCACTGCATTACCCTACTTTTAACTGGATCACCTCACAGTTTGAAAGTGCTAGTCAACTGTTTTAGTGTATAATATATAGTGCTTCGCCAGTGTGTCACACGGGAATCAAAGAATAGTAATACCGCACCATGCCTGGCATACCGTAAAAGGAGACTAAGGGTACGGTTAGGTTGAGGTTGTCTACCTCATCATGAAAAAAAAAAAAAACACTAGCCTAAACAAACCAGTCAACAATGGACAAGACAAATAGAAATAAGACATATGATTTGTTTTATTTTATTATAATTACCAATAAGCTACCAACATTAATTAAGTGATGCCTACGCAAATTGGGGAGGATACCATGTTATGATAGAACCACTAATCTAGAGCTTTGGGAAAGAAATTAACTAGTTCCAGAGGACTAAGTTGGGAGGAAAAGATGCTGGCGATGGATATGACACACGTTGAGAAACATTCTTCATTCACTACTACTCTCGTCTGTCTTTGTTGCTGTGCGTGAGTAATAGGTGAGTGAGCGAAAAGGGGGCATTCTTTGCTTTCTCTCTGGGTGCTCTTTCTTTAAAAGTGGCAGAGGAGTTGCCACCAGGATAACTAGTCTGCCTAGCACCACACCATCGGAGCGGGGTAGACTTATCTTCCTGTCCTCTGTCCCAGGAATAATATCTCGGTCTCTCTACCCTAGTAGACAATGAAGTACCATACTTCTAGTGAGCCACAAATATAGACTGAAGATATCTCCTGTATAGGAACCCTACCCTTCCTAGGGCTCTCCTATAGTTGTGAGAAACATGATAACAGTATAACTAGAAAAAAGACCCCAAAAAAAAAACAAAAAAACACGGAGTTGGGTATTGGAAGGTGAAGTTAAAAGAAATGGGGAGGACATAGGGAGAGCTGTACGTGATAGCAAATTATAGATCGACTTGGCATGAGTTGGTTGAGGGTATGTGTTCCACTGGGGGTTGGTAAGGCAGAAAAAAAAAGTATTTAACTATTTTCGCTCTTAGCTGTCTGTTCTCCATCCTTATGTTCACTTTTATCGTCATGCACACTGCATAATGTGCTTATATTTCTTGATATAATTTCCATTAGTCCCGATTTCTTGTTAACCTTGTCGTAGCATTACACATAGCAAGCTTCAGTGCCTTTCTTTCCTGAATACATTGTCATCATCACTTATCAAGTATTTATGTCATTCACTTTAGTTCTGCACTGATTCTTGCTACTTCGAAAGCAATCTTTGCGTAATCCCATTTGTCCTCAACGCTTTGATCTCCCTCCACTTCGAGTGCTCCGAATCTGTGTTTTTTTGTTTGTTTTTTTTTTCAATTTTTTTGTTTAAACTGGAACTCTTATTTTACTTTTGCAATAATAGGGCAAGTATTTGACTACCTGTTTGTTGTTGCACATGTTTTCTACAGCTGTTAGCAGATCAAGTGTTTCGGCTATCTCGTTAGAATGTATAAAATCAAATAGATTAAGTGAATTCAAAAACGTCAGTCTTAATTTAAATCACCAAGCTCGATAAAAGGCAATGGTTACAACAACAACAACATTAACAAGAAAAACAAATCAGCAGCAACAAAAACAACGAAACAACAAATCATAAAACTTACAGTCTTTTTTGCCTTTAAAGAAACATTAATATTACAAGTATTAATACAATAATTTCCTTCAAATTAAATTATGATTTCATTGAACTCTTCTTTTTTTATTTCCTTCAATACAATGAGCACTTGTTTTTTTATTTAAACTCTTACCTGAAAAACAACAGAGGAACATTTCTTACATTAGCAATACCATAACCACCACTTTAATCATTATCATGATCATCCTTATCAGTCATCAGTCGTTTTACACTTGTGGAGCTCTGCAGGAAGAGATCGGAGCCCCTTTGGATCTGTCCGGAGTGCTGTAATGATAATCCTTTTTAATCACTAATCACTAATTATCATCCTATCCATCATCATCAGCATTAATTTCCAGTTGTGCCGTTAGGGTTTGAGAAGGTAAAGTTTGTGGTTTGCATGGAACTGAAACGTAGAGTACAACAAAAATAATAAAATACATATTTCCAGGTATCTCTAACACACACACACACACACACACACACACACACACACACACACACACAAACACGCACACACATATATATGTAAATATATTCATACATTCCTAAAATTAGCCGGCTGTTGACTCATACGAAGCATCTTTTTATACGCCTTCTGGTTTACTAACAGAACGTGAGAGTCACTCCGCTGGAGAACTGGATTATTTATGTAAAAGTCTATAAATAGTCCTTTTACAAGACAAGCTTGATGGGAGGCAGTTATTTTGTCTGACAGCCCACAATCCACCATTTCAGTGGGTCCCCGAACCCACATAGAGAATTTAAACGTAAATATAAGTGATCTCACACACTTTTCAAAGTTTAAAAGAATATAGTTATTACTATTACAAAATTGTTTCAACACGCTTAGCTATTTAAAACTTGCAACTTCTTTGTTTTAATATTTATAAGTAGTCCACAACATGTTATATATTTTTTCTCCATATGTATGTATATATATATATATATATATATATATATATATATGTACACACACAGACACAGACACACACATATATATATATATATATATATATATATATATATATATATATATATATATATATATATAAACACACGTTGCCTAAGAGAATAGAGAAGAGTCAAATCATCATAATAACAGAATGTTAAAAACGACCTCGGCATGCGTGTGATGACTGTTATTTTACCAGCGAATTTCATTATCAGTAGTTTGCCATTGCTTTTCAGACCTGTTCGATGCTCATTGGAGATCTTTTTTTTTCCCATGTAGAAGCATAACAACGGTCAAAACCTCAACTGTATAAATGCCATAAGTGAAATTCGACTACCACATAATATGTTCGCAAGCACGATACATTTTCCCAACACAAAAGCTGCATGTGCTGACAAATTCATTTACTCACAACGTGTGTTCTTTTGCACCCGACAATTAGCCGTCTTCCTATCCTTTTCCTATCATAAATGTGTGGCCTGATCCTCTCTAATTATGTCTGCAACTTTTATTCACTCACTCGCTCTAACCGCTATTTGCGCAATCAAACACATTTCTTAACCGCCGTCTCTCACACTCCATCACCGGCTTTGCTAATTCCCTTTCCTTGCATCCTATGATATCTACTTTGTTTACTCTTCCACACGAACCTAAAGATTATTTGCATTTCACTACCTCTCGTGTGTGGTCATGCTAAAAGTCGCTTAAGGTTTTCAACCTGGCCTTTCACCCAAACACCTGTCACCTAACATCGTTTTCAAGTGTAGAGATTGTGTTGGTTGTTCTTGTGGCTGTGTTTTCACACGATTACCAACTCATCTGATCTTCTGCGTCCCAATGCAACTGATGCATAGTGTTGTTTCTACAGTCTATCTGATAGTATCACTTCTCACTTTGTATCGGATATTTCAGCTGGCGGCTGTCTCTGCACAAACATCCTATTTTACAAGAGTTAATTCTAATAGTTCAGTCGTCGATAATGTTCAAGTTTGGCACTGGCAGCACGGAGCTGGAATGAATATGCTCTTTGTAATATTTTTCCTGGCGGTCATTATTTTGCCCTAATAACAGCATGTGTTGGTATATTGGCTCATTGGTATCTTGTTTCTATTTCTCGATCTACTCCACTATCGTAGAAAAATGTACTTCCCAGATTTGTTTTTAAATGTGCTTCAGAGTAGTGTCATTTAACATAATGACCTGTGCCAGATGCCAGGTCGGCAACACGATGATGTTGCTGGACTGTTGTGTGTACGAGATGAGCTATACATACATTCAAGTTGTGTCTAGATTGAGTGACTAGGGTAAGGACGGCTTGGATTAGCTGGAATCAATAGTATGCTATACAAAATTTACGAACAGATCGTAGAGTAAATGAACTCTAGAGAAGAACAAAAGGACTGCTGGAGGAAAGATTAGGGAGCATTTGCGGGGACAGTTTGTGGAGATAATGTGTGCGATATGACGACAAAGACATTTTCATTATCATTATCAGAAGTGAAAACATCCGACTAAAACAAATTAGGAAAAATGCATAAAGCGACGCTCACCTGTACATCTTAGTTGCTTGGCCTTAAAGAGGCAATTATTTTATGTGAGGTTGGTAGGGCTAGACGTTATTTATCCTTAGGTTTGTTGATTGTTAGAATGTTATGTGTTGTAATATCAATGACTTTACATTTGCTGTGTGTTATAAGTTTATTATTATGTTTTTTAGTACATACATGATCATTTCATACCAAATCAGTTGTTAAGGACTAGACTGCATTAGGATCCAAACTGTTTCCCAAATCGTCATTATATTGTGTTGCCCTTTGAACTGAAATTTTATGTGGATTTTTTGGCAATATTAATCTAAATATTAATTTAGTTGTTGTTAATTGTAATTTTTTCCCCCTTTGTAGTTTAGATATCGTGATTGTTTGTTGTAGTTCGGATACTGCTATTAGGGATTGTAGTACGAACACAGTGATTATTTACATTATTGCAATATTAAATCAGTCTCGCTGATTTAATTGAATCCACCAGACAAAACGGTCTCATTGGAAACAAGGTACTTGAATTTGCTGAGGTAGATCTTGTGAACTCACTAGGTAAGGGAAAGACGGATATGTAATCTGACTATTACAGGTGCTATCAATACTCTTCGCTCATTGTTGAAGATTGGAACAAAATCTTATGGAAACGCCCCTTCTGATCTGAAGTCATTTGAGAAGTTGGGCCAAAAGTACACTAAATAAACACTGAATCGTGTCAGTCATGCCATGTCGTTTAGCCGGATTTCAGATGTGTTCATCGGCGCCTCATAAATTTATACTTTGAGAAGGCGGTCTGTAGTGTCTAGGACATTTCTTAAGCTTGGGTAAGTTAATTATAGTTTACGAGTACCTTAAATGATGTCTTGTTAAAACGGTCACTGCTGTAGAATGAGTGGTATCGGCTATGTGATCGCACAGAGTTCGACCGTTCTTGATGTCCAAAGAACCGGATCCGAACCTGAAACCTTCTTCTGTACAGTTTGTGCTCTGAAGAACCCACACCATTGGTAAAGATATTGAACCCTACAAGTACTTATCCTTTGAACTAGCAACAGAAGTGTGTGCAGTATTAACGGGGACGGAGAATCTAGGTCAGTTTTATCGACAACTAGCGCGTTGCTTTGAGTGTGTTTGACACAGATCCATGGGTGGGTAGTGAATGGCCTGAGGAGACGGAGGAGATATGGGTACTGACTGTAAACATTGGTGTCTGTGTGCAGATGTGAGGGGGAAAGAGAATGATTATTGGTGATAGTGTCTATCTGTCTCCACTATATATATATCTGACTTTCCATCTCTTGTACTACACAGACAGATAAATGAAAGGAGACATTGTCTCCTGGTCTTGAGAGTACACTCTGAGGAATGTAACAGAGGAGCAGAGGTGGAGTAGGCTGATGTGTGATGGAAACTGATTGCTAATTCTGAGTTCTTTCCTGTCAAGATGATACCCTCTTAGTGATTACTAATTCTGAGTTCTTTCCTGACAGGGTGAAACCTCTGTAGAGAGCTGGCAGATCAATCACACTCCTACCAACAGCCAACAACCAACCACCAGCTAACCACAGGTTGTGTACCAGACATAGCAATTTCATGCTTTATGTACCAATACCTCAACATGACCAGAGTGTGGGTGTGAGCTCCAGGATGAGTGAACATTTGCAGAGGTTGTGCCAGTGAGCGAGTGTACCAGTATCCAGGAGCTTGGTTGGGCTCTGAGACAGTTTGTGACCTAACCTGTGGAAGAGACTTTGTGAGTCCCTATACAGTTTATGTGTCCTCGATGGTGAGGTACTCCTCTGTGACCAGATCAACTTGAGGCAGAGCTACCAGAGTCAACTACAGTTGAATCACCATGGACTGAGGGGAGCATCAACATAGGCACTCTGATAAGTGATAGTTTTTTTTTCCAGTATCATGCTCTATTCCCCACAGCTCTACTGTTTCCGCTGATGAATTGATGTACAGTTCAAGATCATCTGGCTGCTTCAATATCTGAGTCGTATCTCTGAGTCCTGATCCTAGAAACATTCTGGAACATTATTCTTCTATTTGTGTAAATAATTTATACTTATTACATACATTCATTTTCATGGCTGACTTAGGTGTCTCTATTTCACCTTTGTAACTGTTTAGCATTGATGTGTGTATGAATAATAAGTGTTAGATGTGTTAACATGGTTATGATAGTAGGCTATCTTTTTATAGTAGTGGGGGTGTCTAGCCAAGTGTGCCTAGGAATATTATATATATTTATATATATATATATATATATATATATATATATATATATATATATAATGTAATGTAATGACAAAACTTGAGTTGCCCTACTCCAGAAAAAACGTTGTACGTATATTGGCCACGGGGCATCCCTTAGACCAATACGAGCCAAACGATTCAACATAATTATTTCTGAGTGCTGTTGGTTCTTAAGGAGAAATCCTTAAATCAGGCACATGCCACGAGTGATATGTGACACCGAGTGGTACCCATGAGTTCGTAGTAACCCTGAGGAGTCAGAGCTTGAGTCACCTCATTTCTGAGATAGGCTGAATGGAAGTTTGAACCGAGGGCTGGGCTCTAGACAAAAGAGAGCCACCATTCAGAACACCCCTATCTCAGAGCACCTTAGGATTTTGGGCAAATAATCCGGAAGTAAAGGTGCGAGATGAAACTGCCATACGGCAGTCTTATCATCATTATCATAAACGACTTCTGCCGCTAAGCGTCGTAGAAAGGAATAATTGTGGATCCAGTGCACGTTGGCTGCCACTGGCTATTGTCATGCCGTGAAGGCTTAGAGTGTCTTGAAAGTTTTCGATCTATATTTCCGCGGCCGTCCTCTTGCTCTTGTAGTTGATCTTCTAAGATGTAGTGATTGTGATGGTATTTGATCTTGCTGCATTCTAACGAGATTGCCAAACCACCTGATCTGCTGTTTCTCGATGAATCTAGTAAGAGGAGTCATTCACACAATGTGTCTGATAGTTTCATTATTCACTTGATCTCGTATGGTTAGGTTGGCTGCTTTTCTCAGGCACCTCATCTCGCAGGTGGTAATTTTGCGTATATGGGCTTTAGATAGTGTCCATGTTTGGCACTGGTAGCCTAATGTTGGAATGAATATGCTATTACTAATCTGTCTCTTTGCACTCTGTAATGGGCTATATTTTCACCCAGATTAGGAAGGTTGGAGGGAAGGCCCAAAGCTAACCTGAAACACCGAGATGTTCCAGATACTAGGATTAAACGAGGATCTTGAGATAGGTGAGGACCACTAGTTATCACGGGTATCAAGACGACGCAACCAAAGGTCGCCACGTGAAAGTAAAGGACCACCACGTGTTGCCACGTGAAACTAACCCGTGGTATAAGTCAGGCTTGATTCTGATAAAGTTTAGTTTGTGTCGACCTGTTGGAGCGAGAGGACTAAGTGGAAGAATGTCAACGTAAGAGTGCTTGTTGCGAAAGGAGACCCTGACGAGAAAGTGTGAAGCCAAGATCGACCAAGCCAGTCTGTGTAATGGCAGGAAACTCAACCTGAGTTATTGGAGCCGACTCTGGTCACGGAATGCATGAAGAACCTGCTCTTTGAAGGCTGCGTGAATTGGTGTGCGAGAGTTGTTTACTAGGACAACGACAGGACTCTTCTGTAAGTTATTACATGCCAAAAAACTCATGTTCGTACGGCAACGTCGGTGTCGGCTCGTACCAGTTATGTAACGTAGAGTGTGTGAGAAGAACATCCACTACACACACATGAACACCACCTAGACAACGAGAGAATTTAAACACCCCCAATTGCAATTGCAATAGTTATGCTTGGATGTCCTAATAATGGTGACAATTGGTATATGAGTGCACTTGCTTTCTGACATCTAGTTTCTATTTCTCTGTCAATTCTTCCATCTTCTGTGATCATACTTCCTAGATATTTAAACTCCCTAACTTGATTCATGGCAGAACCATTCAGCTGTATATGTAGTGGGGCAGGGGTTCTACTAACCTGCATTGTTTCGGTTTTGTTTGCATTGATCTTTATGTTGTATTTACTACATGCTGAGTTTAACATGTTAATGCGGTCTTGCAATCTATGTTCGTCAGGGTAGAACAAGCACTGGTCGTCAGCAAACAGTAGTTCGTTTAATGTTGGTGAATCAATTACTTCTTATGCTGTGTGTACTTCCTCGTGATTATAAAGGTCTATGCTGTCTGTATCATAACTTGCTTCTTTAGATTTTATGTCTATATAGATGTTAAATAAAAGTGGTGAGAGCACACATCCTTGCCTCACACCTGTGTTGACTGTGAACATATCTGATATGCCTTCCTGTGTTTTTACTGCACTTTGGCTTGTGTGGTACATGGCTATGATGTTCTTTAGTAACTGTCCTTGTACCCCGTAGTTCTCAAGAACAGACCGCAGTTTGTTTCTTTCAACTCTATCAAAAGCTTTCTTCCTGATCTATAAACACAATATTTTGTTTGGTATTAAACTTAATGGCTTTCTCACACACTTGCCCCAGAGTGAAGAATGCATCTGTGCATCCTCTGCCTTTTATGAATCCGAATTGTGATGCACTCAGCTGCTGTTCAGCTATGGGTCTAACACTCTGTTCTAGTAATTAGGTGTACATTTGTTTCTGCGTGACTCAGTAGTGATATACCTCTGTATGCTTCACATTCTCTCCTATGACCTTTCTTTTTCCATATCGGTACTATTAATGCCTGTTGCCACTCAGCCGGGACCTTTCTTTCTTCCCTAGCTATATTAAAAATGCTAGTAAGCCATTTAAAACCCACTTCTCCGCAGGCTTGGATCTCTTCTGTATCAATTCCATCCAGACCTGGTGCCTTGTTTCTAGGGCTGTTCTGTATAACTGCTCTTATTTCCCCTGCTATGCAATTTGGTTCCTCTTGTTCGCAGCTTTGAGGTACAAAGTTAAAATTATCTACGTAGCCTGTGGGGTTGAGAAATTATTGAAAATACTCTGCCCATCTTGCCAACCTCTGTTGTGGACTTAATAGATGTATGCTTCTCTTGTTGTTGATGATAGCTGTTAGGTTTTAGCTTATGTCTCTTTCTCTCATGATTTGTACATGTTTATAGAACTCTCCATGGGAGTTCTTTCTGAGGGTAGCCATCTGTTGACCATAATTTCTTTAAGACTCGTCTTTAGATGTTTTAATTTTGTTTCTCTTTTTACTAATCTGTACTGTACATAATCTTGATGTGATTTTGGTTTCATCCATTTGTTGTATGCCCCCTTCTCTTTGGAAACGTTGTCTTTAACTTCGCTGTTCCACCAAATAGTTCTTTAACGTTTTACACCACCTACCCTTCTGACTCCGCATTTGGTTTGAAGTGTGTTGAGTATAGCCGTCCTAAAACAAGCCCACTCTGAATCGATGTCTGAATATTCGCCTGGAATGATTTTTAGTAGCTATGCCATTTCTTGTTGAATCTCATCTTTAACCAAATTATCCTAAAGTCTCCAGAAATTGATAACATCTGTGGTTACTATTTTATTTCTTGATTTTCTGTACTCAGTGTTCTTTTTTATGATTACTGGTCTATGATCCGTGTCAATGTTTGTGTTTGGTAGGACTCTTGGGTCTATTAATTGTCTTTGTTTTGTCTTCCTGCATAGAATGAAGTAAATTTGTGAAGCCTGATCCAAATTGTCCCATTTATACCATGTTTTGGTATGACTGCGTCGATGTTGAAAAAACTGTTTGTTATTGTAAGACCTTGTTTTGAACACAAGTTAAGTAGATGTTCTCCGTTGCTGTTACAATCCGTATCTGTATCACTGAATGGCCCCAGACATTCTTCTCATGGCGATCTTCTTGTTCCTATTCTTCCATTAAAATCACCCATCACAACTAGATCATCACTTTTTTTTTTTTTTTTTTTTTTTTTTTTTTTTTTTTTTTTTTTTTTTTTTTTTTTTAAATCTGTTTATTGGTTCAAAACATCAGATACAAATTCTCTTTACATAACAAAAGCAAAATCAATAAGGTGATGTGAGAAAAATGATGATGGTTTGTACCGTTTCTCACTGACATTTCACAGAAAATAGAGACAGGGGGAGGCAGAGAGGATCAGTGGGTTCGAGGAAAGCTGGGGCTGTTGGGTCTGTCAGCGGAAACGGTACATTTCGATGGTAATGTTTTACAGGTTTTAAGATATACATATGTTTACAACAACAGAGTGAGTGGAAAGAGAGAAATAAAGAAAGAAGGGAAAAAAGGAGAAGAGAAAAGGGGGCACGAAAGCGTAAGCGGATAAGGGAAACAAAGGATGAAATGGAAATAGGAATTTTTTTGAGGGAGAAGCAGCGGGATATATTTACATGTGCCTTTCGGCTATTATTAAACATTTTAAACAGAAAAAAATATTTTTAAAACGATGATAATGTGAAACAACATTATTTTGAGTCATATCAAATATTTACAGTAGAAGCTAAGACGGAGAGAGGGGGGGGGGGGGGGGGGGGGGACAACCCCCAAGTAGGCCTGACAGGGTAAGGTGAGATGGAAAGGAAAGCAAAGGGACACGGAGCACCACTCATGTCTGTACATTGCCTTTCCCGGCAATGTGTCAGTTAGCATAAAGTGGTAATAGCATAACATGTCAGAAAGCAAGTGTACTTTTATACCAATAGCCACCATAGTTAAGACATCTAGGCCTAACTAGGAGTGCCAGAAGACAGATTATTAACGGGGTATTCATTTCATTATTTGGCAACCAGTGCTTGACAATGACAGGTTCTACAGCCTATATACGTAAAATCACCGGCTGCGAAATGAAAGTGCCCGACAAAACAGTTACTTATGTTAAATTTATAAAAACATGTGTGAGAGGGAGTCACATATATACATTACACCAACGAAAAGGAACAAAAACACAGTTCAGACGGACAGGGGAAATAGTCTATGAGAGAGTAATGTGAAAAGAGAGGGGGGGGGGGTATGGGGTGGTAGGGCGTAGTGGCGTTTACGTCGTTGCCCTTCTGGTGGTCGCAAGAAAAAGGGGTAAATGTAAACAGAGCGTCCACGCTTCCAGCTTGTTCTGTCTGTAAGGTGGTATTGAAAGTAAGTTTTAAACTCACCAGAGCATCACACCGGGCAGTAGACACCCGGTGACACCAAATGTCACCCTGCGGATGAGGATCGCTCGTCGAGGTCCCAGAAACCGCGTGTAACAGTCGGGCTTTCTTGCGGCCATCGGCAAAAGCCAGTGTAGGGCTTCAGGTGAAAGAAACATGTCGTCCCACATTGGGACAACATATAATCACGGACATTTTAGAATTAGAAACATTCACAGCGCATGAGGGTTATGGAAAGGAAGAGTAAAAAAGGCATCTGCGGTGTGTGTATTTTGTTCAGTGTTCTTTGCATGTGTTGCCGTTTGTTAGTATTCAGTGTTGCAAGCGTGTGTGTGACATTTCGAACAGGTGGGCAAGGAAATAGTCAATAGGAAAACAAGGGTAGGGACAGGGGCAGCGTTACCTGGTTGTCCTTCTGGCGGTAGTCAGAAAAAGGAGTAAATGTAAACAAAGCGTCTGCGCTTTTACCATGGTATGACTGTAAAACTGGTATTTAAGGTAAGTTTAAACCCACCATAACACCACACAGGGCGATGATAAACACCCGGTGACACCAAGTGTCACCGTGTGAGTGAGGATCACCCGTCGACGTCCCAGAAACCGCGTGTAACAATCAGGCTATATTGCGGCCACCGGCAAAAGCCGATGTGGGGCTTCAAGTCAACGAAAAATTTTCGTCCTACATGGAGGACGGCACATGCTCACAAGACATTCTAGAAGGAGAAACAGTCGCAGCGCATGAGGGTTATCGTAAGGAGTCACTAGACATTGCGATATTAAGGCATTTCGCTCCAGCAGAATTATAGGAAACATACACAAAGCCGATACTTGTGTCATATTTATAAAAAAACATGTGGGGAAGGGGAGTTCGGGGAAATACTTATTTACATTAGACTAGCGAAAGGGAACAAAAAACACAGTTGAGACGGACAAGGGAAATAATCGATAAGACAATATGGTGGGGGGAGGGAGGGGGGAGGGGGAGTTGCGGCGTTACCTCGTTGCCTTTCTGGCAGTAGTCAGAAAAGGGCAAAGGTAAACAAGGCGTCGGCAGGGCGATAAACACCCGGTGACACCAAGTGCCACCATGCGGATGAGGATCACCCTTGGAGAGGTCCCAGAAACCGCGTTTTTAACCGCCAGGCTATATTGCAGCTACCGGCAAAAGCCGATGTGGGGCTTCAAGTTTTAAAAAAAAAAAAAAACAACTCAACTCAAAGGGAAAACAAGATTATAAACATTGCAGATTAAAATATCAAAGTAGAAACATTCCAACAGCCAGTGACAACCAACGTACACTGGATCGCAAAACATTCCTCCCCACGCCGCTCAACGGCAGAAGTGGTTTATAATAATGATGATGAGAAACAATATTATGAACATTGCAGATTAAAGCATCAAGGTAATCACATTGCAGTTATGTACAAAGTTTAGAAAACTAAATTTATAATAGACTGACAAAACATACGGAAAGACGGGGAAATGGGGTGTGGGGGTGCAGGGACTCATTTTTGCATTTAACAAAGAAGAAAACTGGAGACAGATCACAGTTCGGCTTTACAGGGTAGATAGTCCAGGGGTGTGCAACTTGTTTGCTTTCCTAGTGGTGGTGTAGAAATGTGTTAGCTGTTCGAAACCGCGCCATTTCAAAGTGGTAACCCATTTAAACGTTGCTTAATTCCAGTGATTGCTGTTAACCGGCTACTTATCCTGGTGTATCGCCAGGCAACAGTTTTGAAGTGAAAAAGAAGTAAAAGAAAAGTGGTGGGAGGGGGGGGGGGTGAAGATGGGGACTGAAAGATATTTAACCTTTTAACATTTGTAGACTGGAAATGGCCGTAGCATAGCGGTTTGACGCTCGCCGCGGGTCGGAAGGTCGCCGGCTCGCCCTGTGGGGGAGCCGGGCCCCTTCACACATGACCTTGGCTACCAGGTCAAGCCATTACAACGTGGAATGACAACACGTTGGACACTCTATGCCTTCACGGCGTGACAACGGCCCGTGGCAGCCAACATACACTGGATCGCAGATCGTTTCTCCCCACGCCGCTTAACGGCGGAAGTGGTTTATGATGATGAGCATAAAACTCAAAGGGGAAACAAAGATTATAAACATTTCGCATTTAAAAACATCAGAGTAGCATCATTGTAATTATGTACAAATTAAGAAAACTAAATTAATAACAGACTAAAAACAAAAAAACAAACAAACAAAAAAAACAAACAAACAAAAACAAAAACATAGGAGAAAAGGGAAGGGAGGGACGGAGGGAGCATATTTGTATTATACTAAGAAGGAAAACTGGAGACAAAACATAGTTCATAAGGACAAGTGATCTCAATGAGCATGATTTTTTTTGATACAAATGAAGTGTGGGAATAATGTTTTTTTTTTGGCATTGTCAGGGTGAAATAAAGAACCTACTCCATGTTTTGCTCTCGTTTGTTGTTCGTCACCGCTCCATACCAGAACATAATTTTCGTGTATATTGTTGTGCCCCTTTCTTCTCGTATCCGCTAATTCTAGTATTTAAATATTTTGATTTCTTCATGAATTCCACTAACTCAGGTTCTTTGTTGCCCAGTCCACTGACATTCCAGGTTCCGAAAATAGCCTGCCTGTTTCTGAATTTTCGCTTGCTGCTGTCATTAGTTTGTCGATGGCGCTCGTTTGTTGTCGCTCGCTTGCTATCAAAAACTGGTTTGAACGTCGTGTGTGTAATGTGAGCGCTGGCTGAAGTACGCTTTTCTTCAAATTCCTCCATAATTGTTGAGCAATTTGCCTTGAACAAATAAATTCCCTGCCAGTTTGCTGGACCTGTCGTGGGATCATCCTTATTTGAACATACTGATATTTAAAAACACACATTTTCGTCCCACAGAATGTTAACCGACTTTCGCTTACTCCGCCTACAAAAGGTTGTTCATATATGATATCGTAAAAAGTGTCAAACGCATCATCAACATACATACATAAGCGAAAAGAATAATTTTCATTGCAGATTCAGTTTTCCTCGTCCAGGGTGGGCTGACACTCGAGTTGTTGCTAATTCATCAGATGACTTCATTCGTATTCGGCCGACGCATATGTTGTTGCAACGTCGTAACCTGGATAGTGGGATTAATAATTACGATCTAGTGCTAGCAATAATTTCGAAGGACACTATTGGTATAAGGTTACGCTGTTCAAGTGAAGCTATAGCCTATTACTTTGGGACGTATCTGTTTGAATTAACAGACTTGAGTCCAGGTATTACACAGACAATCCGCCAAATACAGTATGAGGATACTGATACAACTCACAAACTGTTTAAAATGTGTATGCGGATATTGCAAGAAAGACGAGTATCGGCATGTGAATGTGTGTTTCGATTATGTCATCTTAATTTACGACACAGTTCTAGGAAGTGTCTATTCTTAAATACACCATAGCCTTATCAGCGCTGCATAGTTTTGAAATGTTATACGTCAGAACGAGCAACAGAATATTAACATCTTTGAACGGTATGAGGACCCACCTACTCATCATGATATTTATAACTTTGAGACCATGATTTTACTAGAATTTTCTTTGCGATTTGAACAATATTATAGTAGCAAACAAAATGACAGCGAAGATCCAGTTGACAATTATGAAACTAACACGTTATATATCAGACATTGATTTATTAGGCTAACTGACGCGAGCAAACTGTCAATCAGACACAAACCAGACATGGTGCGAGTTCCTCACTTTAAATTATCGATGATCCAGAGAACTACTACCACAGTATGCTTCTGCAATATTTGCCATATCGCCATGGAATTGAAATAATTGGTGAGCATACGAATGCACAGGGAGCATTTTGACATCAGACAAATTACTGAGCACATGCAATTATTTAGAATACACGATCAATTGTTTGATACTGCACTTAACCAAGTAGAGCATTTGAGATACCTAATCGCGATCCTATTCCTCTGAATAGTGATGCTGACGACAATGACGTCATACCTGATGGACCATTGACTGATGATCACTTTCAGCACGCACAAATAACAATGAATGCAGTACAACAGGAGGTGTTAAATTAGAGCACAATTATTAAATTGAAGTACAGACAGACTGCGATTATTTAAAACCAGAAGCGCAGGAACATGACATAATTTTATGTTACACCTTTTCAAGAGTCAGATAATTCGATGTTTCGGTAAGGTGGTTACAAAAGTGTCTGCATTAACTGGAGTAGCGGTGAAGCTGACTGGAAGTTCCACATTGCATAGTACTTTTGAGCTTACTAGTTCAACAAGATGGCATACTTATATGCATGCATCTACTGACTGGAATTTACTTACAACAATTACAGTAACACTGGAGAGATATGCAGTTCATTTTCATAGATGAAATACCGATGGTACCCTGTCATATGTTGTGCATGATTGATTCAAGACTTCGACAATTAAAGAATTTTAATGCTTTTTTGTTGTTGTTGAGGTAATTGTTTGTCTCCTCTAGATTCGTTTCGTGTGTCTGCGTGTGCCTTTTCTGACAGGCACAACGGTCTAGACTGTAAAAGGGTTTTCCTAATCAAAGAACTTATGACCTAAGCGCGCCACTTACACCCGATATGTACCCGTACTTATAATGCTAGACCAACATCTCAAGGCTGAACAGCTGGCGTGCTTCACTGAGCGGGAGATAGGAATCTAAACTCCTGGATCTCTCTGATCCCTGTGTATTTAGATGAATGATGACTTGTCCATGATCTGCACTACAGGCGAGAAATTTGATCATTCGATTCCTGTATAAGAGTCAACATGATTATCTGCTGCCTTAACCATAAGCGAAAAAAGTTACTAAATGTAGCTTTCCGCATTAACTTCAAACACAGATGACATTGTGGCATATGTGTCAACTTGAAGAATAGTCCCAACCTTGAATTGTCTACACTGGCAGTTTTCAAGCAATTCACCCAAGTACGACGCGTTTACTTCATAAGGTTCCAAGGATGATACAGAAAGATGTTTGTTTTCATTCTTTCAATACCATCTTTTTTTTGTAAAAGTAAATATTCCTTTGCAGGCCTTTATACGCATCGGATATATAGGAAGAGCACCCATATTTTTACAGACCAATCTGCACTAGGTGGGTAATATGATCAGCATTACGTCTTTCGTCTTTTCTTCCCTAGGACATACATCCTGGTACCTTTTTTAGGCTGGGTCGACTTGTCACGCCCTGTACCATACTGTATTGGTGGTGGTGAACAAATTAGAGACAAAGCAGTGAAAGCATAATTACACTAAACAGACACTGAGCATTTATTTAGATATATCTTCACTTCCAGTTGTTTTACATATACCCTTGTTCCTCCACCTTGTATTATACTTCTAAACACTATTATCTTATAAAACGTACAGTGATACGGGAGTACACATAGCATTACAAGAAAGCACTAGGGATAAGTCCACTGTTTGCCAACCGTGAAGTACTGCACAAGCTATGATGCAAAAACTCAGGGTATCAGGATGCCAACGCAGAAATTGCTAAATACAAAAAATTGCTCACAGTCTGTGGTAAAGCTGACAGATGCAAAATCCGTACTTAAAGCACTCCAGTCTGGGAAACTACTAGAATTGCGAACACTGATGAGACAAATCAGCTGTCAATGTAGAGTTAGAATGCAGTTGATACAGTCTAAATGTGGAGTGCCTAGAAATAAGGGAGCTGATCATTTCACAGGGGTAGGGCGTCAAAAGAGCAGACACATGTACCATGTTCATGCCACCCAAAGAAAAAAAAATCATCAAATTGATGAGGAAACCAATAGCCCCAGAACAACTATTCTACTATAGTAAGATAGAACAAGTCAGTATGTATCGCCTCAAGACAGAGTACAACTGCTTATGCAACTAAATGTACAAAATTCAAGAAATGCTTATCAGCCAAGTGCACTTGTGGAAAGTTGCCCCTTACACCAAAACATATACTACAGGACTGCACCGTATTCATAACGTTTGCTGGCTCTTAACTCCTGCGGAAATATCTCTTTATTTGTCTTTTCTAGTATTGTTTCAGAACTTGAGCATACATCATTTTTAGATATCTTGATTTTTGTGTGAACAAGACTAAAGTTACTCGTCTTTTAAACAAGTTTTTTGGGAGGCCATTATATTCTCTCTCGCCCCACTCCCCTACCCCAGCCCAAATGGGCCTCTGAACCCACACAGATAATCTATACTTAAAGATACGTGGGTGTATATGTGTGTGCTTACACACAGTGGCGACAATATTAGCAGAAAACAGTTATTGCTATTGCAAACTTCTTACATCAGGTGGCAGTTCTAGCAGGGAATCAGTGGCGTTAGAAAAGAAGTCATTAAAAATTCAATTTTAAATTAAGGACTCTTAAATTTGCAGACATAATGACCATATGACCAGGCTATCATATAAAATATACATCTTTGGAATTAAATATATACATGTGAAATACTAATTTTTTAAACTGAAAAATTTAGTTTTTAAAAATGCAAAATATAGATGTTACTTTGGAAATATTTTTTAGGGAAATGGTGCAGCAAAATTCCTTCAAAATTAAACTGCACATACAAAAATGGTGTGAGTATGGCCCGGACTATGGAAAACAGTTCACATTTAATAGATTTTATGTAAAGCTACCTGAAATGTATCTCTTTTTGTAGGTGGAAAATTACAAATTTGAAATTACATAAAAATGAACACAATCATTATATTCTAATTCCCTTAGAATAGGCTACAACCAGTTATAATGTGAACAAGAATGCTCATTTTATGCAGATTAGTTGATATCTGAGAAAGTTATACCAGGATAAGTGAGAAAAAAAAAAAATGTAACATTTTACAACAAAGGACGTTAATTTTTCTTAGTGAAAATAGTTTAGATTTTCACCTCAGTGACTCCCTGTTAAGTAAGGAAAACCTTCGGATTGAGCTTGTACCTTCTCTAATTCAAGTCGCTTTCTCCTTCTTGCACTTCTCGCTTCCAATGATGCTTCTGTTGCTTTCTTCTGAGAGTGTTTCAGTCGTAACGTGTCAGTAGAGATGAAAAATGTTGACGTGAAACGTCCACACAATAGTTGCATTGCCACCACGGGTGCTTCTAGGGCTTTTGCTCCATCATTGAAAATTAGTACTGCAATGCCAACTACAATCTTGACAGCTACTAATCCGTGGTACTTGTGTTTAGGGCAATGTCGCCAAACTGTGCTGTTGATTGATTCGTTAGCGTTCTAGGTGTAGCCATCTAGACATTTTCTTAACAGGTCAGGGTTCGAGAGATCTCTGAAAACTGGCTTGATGACATTCATAACTGCTGCAGGCAGGGAATTTTTATGTTTATAGTCCTTTTCTGTGTTGGTAGCAACAGCTATTTGATATGGGCACCAACTAATTTTGCAGAGATTGTAAACAGGCTTTTGATCCGTGGAGAGTTTGTGAACATATTTTGCCCAAACAGCCTCTCGCATTCCTTTCAAGTCATTCTTATTTCCTCTGATTGCATTCCCATAATATTTCTTCATAGAGTCAATCTGTGTGTCCGTCAGCCTTCCCTTTCCACCAATATTCTTCCCATCTGACAGTTTCTTTCCCTTCTCCCAAAAATTCTTGATCTTGCGTAGTCTGGTTCCCATTCTATCTTCACAACATGTGTGTCTTCGTATGGCTTTGAATAAAAAACTGTTTTGAAGCTGTTTGTGTTACCATCTCCAGTGAAGCGTGTGTATCTCAGCCTATATCTTTCAACTGACATGGAAAATAATTCTTTAGCGATTGTTGCTTCCATACCTCGGGATGAACCATTATGTGTAGATGTGCACTGTGATTGGTGATTTTGTTCCCACAACTCATAAGCTTCTGAATCCTTGTCTTGAGTGTTCCAGTAGTCACAAGATTTGCACACTTTTGAGAGTGCACCTGTGTCAATAACCTTTCCTGTGACACAGCCAATGAGCGTGGTCACTCCTATTTTTGAGGAATGTCCTCGGGTCATCCAGGTTCCATCTACAGACACATCAATATCCCGGCTATCATCAACTGACTCTGTCTTCTCTGCTAATCTAAATTCTATTTCTGCAGCTTTTTTCATGCTAGCTGCTTGAGAGGAGCTAACAGGACTTTCTATCCTTTCATTTATTAGTTTATATGTACTCTTCTGGACAGGCGGCGAAAGATTTTATTCCACAAAATGTTTGCAAGTCCGAGCGATCTCCTCCTGCACAGCGCATAGCAAAGATAGCTCGCCTATTGAATGAGTGTATTTGTAAGCTGTTGTTGTTGTCTACACTAATTTGTGGGCTGGAATTAAAAATGGTCTGCCTTTTACAATTCTGGTTGCTGCACACAAATTCAAATTGACTACCGAGTCCTTGCCTTTCATTCTCAGTAAGTCTGACATGGTTGTAACAAAATGCACAATCCAGCTGTGATGAAATCTGGTGACACATAATATCCAGGTCAACAATCCTGTAGCCTTCACTATCACATTTAGGATAAATATTTACCTCATCACATTCCTCTAAATCTGTGTCTGGATCATCATCAATGTCATACAGGTCATTGATTTTTATCGATGCCTGACTGTGAGTGGGCGTGGCACTTTAGTACTGGTTCTCCTATTATTTTTAGTTTTACTACTACATGTAAAAAAAATACTTGTAGGAATGTCAGTGTTTACATGTTTGTCATCCTCAATAAAGTGATTTAAATATAATTCTCCGCATCTCTTTGTAACACTCATAAACCTATTCCCGTGAAACTTTCGCTTCCTTGAATGTTTACAATACTTTTTATCACTTGACATTGTTTAGAATATCACTTATACAAATAATTTCAGAAGAAACACAATATCAACACGCTTCCACAAACGCAGCCATTTTGATTGTTCCATTCGAAGGGTCGTTCATTGTAGGAAAACTGTTAGGGAGGTTCGCATTGTTGCTAAAGATATGTGTATTTGTGAAAACATGAATTCTGTATTTTTTTTCTTTTTCTTTTACCAAGACCAGAAACACGCGACTATCTTTGAACCATCAGAACTCTGAAACTACTCAACTTATTAAAACAATTTATACATAAACATGTACGATATTGGTTAATCTTTAATTTGATACCAAGTTTGTTTCTAAATTCAAAAATAACAATTTTTCGAGATTCCCTACTAGAACTACCCCTAAATTGTATTATTAAAAGCTTGCTTTGTTTTGAGTCCTATTCCATGCTCATTCTCATTAAATGTGTGCCGTGTCATAATCAACACAAATCCGTAACCTGCTAATTAGTAAACAGGTTACTCTGACTCCTGTTCGTTAGAATTATGAACCTGCTTTCATAACCCCTGAACGACAGTCGGCAACGACGAAACTAAGCGAAATAACCATAACTGACCTTGACAGAGAGTCGGTGCCTATAGAACTTCAAGAATTATCTAAATATAGATTGGTCTACACCCTTTGGGAGAATCGTGTGAAAACGCCAGCAGACCTTTACTGGGTGGAAACAATAATGCAGGGGGGATAATATATATATATTCCTAACGTTCGAAATCGTTTAACTCCTGTAAAAGTATCTTTTTATTCGTCCTTTTCTGGATCTGTACCAGAACTTAAGCATACATCCGTTTTAGAGATTTGAATTGTTGGTATCAATCAATCAGGTGCCGTCTCCACAATGAAGGTTGGCTGCAATGGATCTCAAACAAGCCCTGTCTCTTGCCCTTGATGTACACTTATTCATACTGCTGTTTGTCCATCTCGTGATGTTATTCTCCCACTTGTAACGATGTCTGCCTCTTGCTCGCCTACCTTAAACCTTTCCCGCTAGGATGATTTTTACAACACTGTTATTTCTTTTAATGTGACAAAAATATTTTACCTGTCTCTTTTTTTATTTCACCTAGCAACTCTGTTTTCATTCCTAATTTCCTGAGTACCTCTGTATTTGATAGCTTTTGTTTCCATTAAATACGACATAATCTTCTGTATATCCACATCTCCAAAGAATTGATACGATTTTCCAGTTGTTTGTTCATTGTCCATATCTCTGTGCCATACAGTAAGGTTGAGAATACATAACATTTGACAATTCTCATTTTTAATGTTTTGCTTATTTCTCTTGATGTCAGTAACTTTTGCATGTTGTTGAAAATGTTTTTGGCCATCCCTATTCTTTTCTTGACTTCTGTTTCACTTCTTTTTCACTTCTGTTATTACTTGTCCAAGATGTAAGAAATTTTTAACTTGTTCCAATTTCACCACCTTGTCTTATAAGACAAGCTTTTTGGGAGGCAGTTATATTCTCCATTGCCCCACTAACCACCATGTCAGTGGCTCCCCGAACCGACACATATAATCTATACGTCAATTTAAGTTGGTGCACATGTGTGTGCTCACATACTGGCAATTATTTTAGGAGAAAATATTTATTACTATTGCAAACTTGTTTCATCATGCTTCCTTGTTAAAAATCCTTCAAGCTTCTTTGTCGTAATATTTAGAAATAGTCCACAACATGTTATATATTTTTTCTCCATTATAGATACATATATAATAATACTAACTGCGTCAGAGTATACTGTCTGTATTCGTAAGTTAAGGTGTTAAAAAATGTTGTCCTGAGAATAAAAACCCAGTCACCTGAGCATAGGTCCAGTATATTTTTAACGACATCCTCATTTGTGTGATGGTTTTTAAAATACTTGATAATTTTATTATCAGTAGTGTGCCATTTCTTTTAAATATGTTCGATGCCTATTGAGTGCTCTTCCTTTCCCCAGATAGGTACACCGCAATGGCCGAGATCCCGACTGTCATAGTAACATAAATTCAAATTCGACTACCACATGAAATGTTCACAAGGTACGGGCATCACACACTTTCGTCGGTGGAATGTTTAAGTGTTGTTCTGTCAGCTGATGCCATCTCGGTCGCCAATAGTTAATCCGTTTATGAATTATTCTCTAGTGCGTAAATCACTTGAATGCCTCACTGACTAACCATACAATTACAGCATTTAAATTTTTTTTTCAACACAGATGCTGCATGTGTTTACTCACAATGTGTGTTCCCTTTTACCCGACAATAGGACGGCTTCCTCCATCTTGCTGTCACAAATTCGTGGCCTGATCCTCTCTAATGATGTCAGAAACTGTTATTCACTCACTCGCTCTAACCGCTACTCGCGCACTCAAACACAACCTATTCTTAACCGCCGTCTCTCACACTCTATAACCGTCTTTGTTAATTTCCTTTCTCTGCATGCTATGCTATCCACTTTGTTCACTCTTCCACACAAACATAAAGATTATTTGCATTTCACTAAATCTCGTGTGTGGTCATGCTAAATGTCGCTAAAGGTTACCTACCTGGCATTTCACCCAAACACCTGTCACCTAATATCGTTTTTAGGTGTAGAAATTATTTTGACTGTTCTTGTGTCTGTATTTTAACAAGATTACCAGATCATCTGATCTCCTGCTTCTCAATGCAACTGATGCATAGTGTTGTTTCTACAGTCTATCTGATAGTATCACTTCTCACTTTGTATCGGATATTTCAGCTGGCGGCTCTCTCTGCACAGACTTTTTATTTTACAATAATTAAATTTAAATAGTTCAATCTTCGATAATGTTCAAGTTTAGCAAGGTAGCATAATGCTGGGATAAATATGCTCTTTATAATATGTTTCCTAGCGGTCATAATTATGTCTTAATTTTGGTTGGTAAATTGGCTCGTTGTTTCTATTTCTTGATTTACTCCATTATCCTAGGAAAATGTTCTTCCCATATTTGTTTTTGAATACGTTCCAGAGAAACACCATTTAACCTAAAATGGTTGCGTACTGAAATTTTACTGACCTTTGTCAGATGCCAGGTCGGCAACACTATGATGTTGCTGGACTATTGTGTGTTCCTGATGCCTTATATATGTACTCGAGGTGTGTCCAGATTGAGCGACTACGGTAGAGCCGGCCGGATTAGCTGGACTCAGTTGTACGCTTTACATAATTCACGAACATCCCATGGTGTAAATAAACCTTGGAGAAGAACAAAATGACTGCTGGAATAAAGAGAGCATTTGTGGAGACAGTGTGTGGAGAGAATTTGTGCGACTTGACGACAGAGACATTTTCATTATCATTATCAGAAGTGAAAACATCCGACTGAAACAGTTCCAGAAAATCGCATGGTGTCCATGGCATCAAACATGAAATTACAAAAAAGCACGGTCTAGAACGGGATGAGATCAGTTTGCGACTCGTGTGGCTGAATACAGGCTACTATACAAAGAAAATAAAATTAAAGAGTTATAAAAAAGATTTAGATGACAAGTTGGTTTCCTAATTTATCAAGTTGATTTCTTAATTGGTGATGGCGTTGCTGGGATGGCTTTCCTAATAATTGACAACGTGATCGGAGTCATCTTTTAAGAGTAGATAACTATATTGAGATTTAATTTGTGTAATTATAGGTGTGGTGTTGTGATGGTGTGTTTACATTTTTTTATTTTTATTTTTTTTAATTTTCTTGTTGACTGAATGTTATTAGCTGTAATAACTGAATGTGTTAGTGGTGTGTCGCGTCTCGACAGTTAAGTGACGGTAGATCGAATTTGACAGTGAAACAGTGTTTGCTGTGTGTGCACCAAGGGGTGTCCAAGTTGTTAGTGTGAAAGCAGTCCCAAGATTCATCACTAGGCAGTTGAACATGGGTCAGTCGGTCCTAAGAGATAACTCCGTTCTGACCCCGGGGCACTCTGTACTTAACGCTCGTTTTCAGAGTCTGCCAGCAGCCTATCGAAAGGGAATCGGGTTAATATTCCCGAACCTGGACACGGAGATTGGTCCTCAGGGGCCACGTGCGGTAACGCAAACGAAGTGGGGGACGTCGGCGGAAGCCCCGGGAAGAGTTCTCTTTTCTTTGTAAGGAGCCACATCCCCGGAATCGGCTTGCCCGGAGATAGGGACCGCGGCTCCGTAAAGCACCGCGGCTCTTGCGGTGTCCGGTGCGCTTCCGTCGGCCCTTGAAAACCCCACGGAGACGGTGTGAATTTCGTGCCAGGCCGTACCCATATCCGCAGCAGGTCTCCGAGGTGCACAGCCTCTAGTCGAACAATGTAGGTAAGGGAAGTCGGCAAATTGGATCCGTAACTTCGGGAAAAGGATTGGCTCTGAGGGCTGGGTCAGTCGGGCCGGGGTACGAAGCGGGACTGGGATGGGCCCGGGCTGGGCGAGGCCGCCGCCGCTAGTCGGCGGGCCGACCGAGCTCGGAACGCGGCTGCAACCTTCCCGTGGACCGCCCCAGCTATGCGGCGGCGTCTCACGACGTCGTCCGCGTCGGCTGACATTCAACAGCCAACTCAGAACTGGTACGGACCAGGGGAATCCGACTGTCTAATTAAAGTCCAAAACCCACGGGCTGCTCCCCGCTGACTTCCAGAGGGCGCAGCCCCTGTCGAGTGGGAGGCCTGATACGGTTGTGAGGTTAAGCAGGCATGTGCAGGACGTGACGATTCCTTGGGTGAGCCCAGAATCAGAGCAATATGTGCCAGCTCTGCATGCATGGAAGCCGCCTTGGATGGCGGGGAATGCCCATGATCTGCCCCTGCCTTCCCTTGAGGGCCAACTGTTCCACAGGGGGCTGCCCCAAAGGAGTACTCTGGGGGCAATACCTGCGGCGAAGGAGACAAAATGGACACCACACAAATTAGGCAACGTCTCGACCCACACAAAACAATGGCCACAGTCACCCTAGAAATAGGCCTGACGTCTTCCTTCGAAGTCGGCGTACAGCTGCCCAAGAGGCAAGGAAATGAAAAACGGTTGTACACGCAAAAATCAGGTCCAGGTGAAAGCCAAAAGTCCAAGCGGACGATTAACCGGGACCTTCCACTGGAATTCACAGCCGGTGTTCGATAATAATAAATCACTAGGCCATCATCAAGAGCATCATCATTCAGTTCAAAGGTCGCCGTGTGTCCAATGCTGGAGAACAGTTAAGGTACGTTTTGATTTGTGTTGTTGTGTTCTGGTCTTGTTCTCGTGTCCTCGGTGTTCCACATGGTCGTTTTAGAACACGGAAGCTGTACAACGTCTATCGTTCTCGACTAATTGTTTTCTTCATCTGTGCAATTATTTTATGTGAAGCTGGTAGGGCTAGACGTTAGTTATATTTTGGTTTGTTGATTGTTAGGATAGCGTACTTTTACGTTCAGCTGTACCAACATGTTTGACTCGACTTCAACTTATTTTGAGTTCGGGCCGATTATCGGAGTAAAAGCTAGTGGCGATTTGTTAATGAGATGTCTTTGTCAGTTATGCGTGCTATCTTGTCAGTAAGTATAAGCCTAATAGTTCGTTATCGTTCGTTAAGTAGCATCATCTTTAGATCAAAATCCATCTCTCATAGGTGTTTTTCTTTGTGATTATGTTTAAGGTTGTAATATCAATGCCGTTACATTAGCAGTGCGTTATAAGTTTATTATTGTATGTTTTAGTACATACATGATCATTTCATACCGAATAAAGTGTTAAGGAGTAGATTTCCGCAAACCTATTCTTACGTGTTGTTAAACTGAAATGATATTGTGGATTGCTTGGCAGTATTGTTGCTGTAATTTATATGTTAGTAACTGTTTTTTTGTTTTTTTTTTGTCGTTTTGAAATCGTGATTGTTTGTTGTAGCTCGGTTACTGCGAATAGTGGTTGTATATAGGACACCTTGATTATTTTGCTGTTGTTGTAATTCGGGTGTGGATCTCTGCCGTGGTTGCTGCAATTATTTTTTTTTTCTTCCCTGTAGTTTGCATAGTATTTATTATTTTAAATGAAAGTGTACTGAGTTGTGATATTTACATTATTGCAATATGAAATCAGGCTCGCTGATTTGATTCAATTCGCCAGACAAAACGGTCTGACAGGAAACAAGATACTTACATTTGTTGAGTTAGATCTTATGTACGCACTAGGTAAGGGCAAGACGGATATTTAATCTGAATACTACTGGTGCCATCGACACTCTTCGCTGGCTGTTGAAGATTGGACCATAATCGCATGGAAAATCGCTTTTGTTACGAGAATGCAATTGATAACTAAGGCCACTCCCTCCCCCCCCCCCCCCCTTCCGCTAATATAAAAAAAATGAACTTCAAAAGTACACTAAATAAACACTGAATCGTGTCAGTTATGACATGTCGTCTAGCCGGATTGCCTGCAAATCCAAGAGTAAGAATACTACGGCAAACAATGACAAGGCTCATGTAGATCATTACGATCAGCGGAGAATTGCTCTGCAAGGAGTTGAAAAGGGATTTAGTCTAGGCTCAACACTCATGGGACAGGAGAGACGAATGGATATACATGCAGACAGTTACTGGTGCTATCAGAACTCTTTGCTGCTGAAGATGGAGACGAGGCTCTCATGTGATTGTCCTGAAAGTTATGCTGTCCATTCTTAATTCAACATTCACACACTGGTTCTAACCACTACTTGCACACGCAAACAAACACTGTTCTTAACAGCCGCCTCGCACTGAATGATTGCACTGTCTGAATGCATGGGCGACTTTCTTTTACTTGCATTCGCTTCTGTCATCACTGTACACTCTTTATCGCGAGCATAAAGTTATTTGCGTTTCACGACCTTTCGTGTAGGGAAATGCTAAATTTCGCTCAAGGTTTCCTACCTGGCCTTTCGCCTAAGCCACGTGATGCCTGGGGATTCCCTCTGACCTTTGCTATACTCTCTAAAAATCTGTACAATTTATACTTCTAAACAGCTTTATTACACTGATGTCGTTGTCACAGTAAACAAAAAGCGGGAACCTGCTACTATAGTAGGCAGTTGACTCCGACATCTGATTGCTAGACATACAAAACTGCATTTATAACCTCTGAACGACAGACGGCAACGAGAAAGCTAAGGGCAGATAACCATAAAAGACCTTGGCAGAAAGTCGGTGCCTATAAAATCCCTAGAATAATAGATGTGGTCAACACTCTTAAGGAGTAAGTGAACTTGTTTCTATTTCCCGATTTGCCACCTTTGACTGTGTAAAACTGAGCCTACGTTGTTATTATATACTTTCATTTCTTACTTTCATACTTTCATAGCGTAGTTGGTTGTGAGCATTTGGCTTTTTTACTCAGTTGACAGGGGTTCGATTCCCTGCTGAGTGATATAATTTTTGGGGGGCCCCCTAACTGGGTGACTACCACGTTTTGTACCATTTTCCGTTTGATTTTGGAGTTTACAGCTAGCCTGCGATAGCAGCGACGTGATGCGATATCTGACCTAAAGTCTTCAGTCTTCGGTAGTAGAGTTATAAGCATTCCGCCATTCACGTGGATGAACTGTGTTCGTTTCCTCGCTGGGTGCTAATTTTTCTTTTTTTTCATGAAGGGGCGATTAGCACGTTGTGTTGTGGTTTACAGCTATGTTGCGACATCTGCGACCTATGCCCAAAGACATCCAATTTAGATACAGTCCAAATTAGCCTCCCCACCCCCACCCCCCCACCCCCCCACCCCCGACTCTTCACTCGATCAAAAACTATTCGTTAAAACTATTAACTAAGAAGGCTTGCGGTCCAGTTTAGTTTGGGTCGACACAGATGCCGCGGTTAATTAAATATCGTGACTTTGGAGAGGGAGAGATGACGAGTGCAGGTTTTTATTTCCGCTTTTTGTGATTATAGTGTACATTTGTTTTATATGACGGAATATTACAGTGGGTTCCATCACTTGTTAGGTGATGGAGGTTATGTCAGGGACACACTTAAACTAAACAGTCCATGGCGACAGCATGCGGCGCCAACTCCTCTGGGTACAACGACCTGTGGAAACACTAGTGACCATTGGGTGTTGTTGTTGTTGTTGTTGTGGCGGTGGTGATGGTAGTGGTAGCAGTAGTACTGGTACTCGATGGGTTATGTGGTAGCTGTTACACTGGCCAATTTACTTCTCAGTACATATTAATGCTACCCATTTGTATCTGGGTGGACACGGATGCCAAGCTCAATTTAACAACAATATTTCGTCAGGCGATGACTTCTCCATACTTCGTAGAGGATGATATGATTGTAACGGGGGGGGTGGGGGGGGGGGGGGTGGGGGGGGGGGGGGGGGGGGGGGGGGGTGTCGAAGGGGGTTGATGCCAGACACTGTTAACTGAGAAAGCTTCAAACATTTTTTTTTTACATTTCTCATTTCTTAACTATTTTTATTTAAACAATGTCGCCACATAATAATATTTCAATCATTCGGAGAGGGAGATATAATTTCTCAGATGCTTGAGTCCTTGGTAGCGTAGTTTTCTATTTTGTGTGTTACGTGGGTGACTGGCGAACATTGCCCCGCTGGGTGATAAAATATTTTTTTTGGCCTATAACTAAGTGGCTGGCACGTTTTGTTGTGGTTTACAGCTAGGTTGCGATATCTACGTCTTCTTTCCGCTCGGTTTGAGGGTTTACAGCTAGCCCGCGATAGCCTCGACGAGATGTTGGTCGTGTCTCGGGTAATCTACGTTCGCCTTTAAGAGGGCGGTTGGAGCGTTGTGTTGTGGTTTACAGCTAAGCTGCGATATCAGACCCAAACTCTTGAGTCTTGGGTAGTATAGTTGTACGTATTCCGCCCTTCACGTGGTTGACCGGTGTTCGATTACCCACTGAGTGCTAATGTTTCTATTTTCCTCAAGAGGGTTGTTGGCATGTTGTGTTGTAGTTTACATCTGGGCTGCGATATCTGCACCTGTCGCCCAATGACATCCGATTTCAGGAAACTCCCATTTATCCTCCCCGCGACGCCTCACTCGATTATAAAATATTCGTTGATGACAGAAGCCGTTAGCTAAGACTGCTTACAGTCCAGCTTAGTTTGGATGGACACGGTTTGCCAAGGTCATTTAAAATTCGTCCCTTCGGAGAGGGGAGATGACGGGTGTGTGTTTTTATTTCCGCTATTTGTGAGTATATAACGGACTATTACTGTGACTAGGGTGCTGAAAAGACCGATTCCGCACTCCTGTGTGCTAGGAATGCAGGGCCCCTAACTCCATGGAGCACTTCTTACTAACCTGTAAACACCACGAAATAGAGAGACAAGAGCTCGTGCTGCACTTCAGAGCCACAAACTAACCAATGACAATTTAAAACTGCCTCAGTGTAAGCTGCGACGACAAGGTCCAGCGACTTGTGAAGTAGTTCATATCCAGAAACGGGAAAGCGACCTAAGAGCCACCCCTCATCATGATGTGACCGACCAGATCCAGCGAGTACCAGCACCCTCAAAAGAGCCAACTATCCCTCTCACTCACTCTTCCGACCTCACTGTATGTCCTCTGAAAAGCATTCCTGCTATTTTACCTATTCTATCTCCACTCCTTCTCTACCACAGGCGAATTACTCAGACTAAAACAAACCAACATAAATTTCTCTTAGTGTATTTTCAGAAAGGTTAAAACGACAGAACCCACCAAAGGTCACCAGACGCTTTGAGGCAAACCAGCTAAAAGGGCATAGCACAAAAAGGGAGCCAGCACTCGGGGATTCCAGTCTACTACGCTTCTCTCTCAACTTCCCCCGCCCCTTCCCACATATGATTAAAATATAAATCAACCTATTTTCAGTTAAAAACCGACGGAACCCACCAAAGGACACCCGACGCTCTGAGGCAAACCAGCTAAAATGGCATAGCACAATAAGGGGACCAGCACTCGTGGATTCCAGTCTATTACGCTTCTCTCTCAACCTCCCCCGCCCCTTCCCACATATGATTAAAATGTAAATCAGTCTATTTCCAGATCAACCCAGGAACAAAACGCTGAAGAGCAGACATTGCACAGAACCTCATCACACTAGAAGCTCAACACACCAGGGACCTCTTTCTCAACCTAGCAAGCTATCTGTCTCTCTCCATCTTCCGACCTAACTATTTAATATCTTGGCACCTTCGGGCGTTCTAATTTGTTTGCAAATCTTTGTTACCTCCTCTACATACGCACAACAAGTAGATTGCGACAGTCGTCCTGATTGGGGCATTGTTTTGGGACGTTCAATGTGGGGAACTGTTTGTTTCGCGGTGGTGTAACTGAAGACTGACTTGGTACATGCACAGATGAACAGTGCAACAGCTAGCGGACAGCCAACTAAAAACAATAACCAGGACCCATAAAACCAGAACTCAGGCAACAAATGAACAAACTCAGGTGTAACTGCTCACCACAAAGGAAGATAAATAAAATAAGATAACAAAGGAACCGTCCTTGATAAAGCAGGCCTTTAGGCGGCTAGAAGAGGACTAAGCTTGGAATTTTTGTTTGATTCTGTACGATACGATACGATACGATACGATACTATTACTGTGTGTTCTATCAATTACACTAAACAGTCCGTGGCGACATCATGCAGCGCTAACTCCTCTGACTACACCGACCTGCACAGACAGCAGTGACTGTTTTTTGTTTTTGTTCTGAAGGTGTTGGTGGTAGTGCTAGCAGTAGTACTGTTAGTGGATGGGTGATGTGGTAGCTGTTACATTGGCCACATTTACTTCTCATTACACATTAATGCTATCCATCTGACTCTGGGTGGACACGGATGCAAAGCTCAGTTCAGTTACAATATTTCGTCAGATGATGACTTTCCTATCCTTCGGCGAGGATGATATGATTAGTTCGGGGAGGGGGTAGGGGTTGTTGGCAGACACTGTTAACTGTGAGGACTTAAAACATTATTTTAAAGTTATCATTTCTTAACTACTTCTATTTTAATAATTTCACCAAGTGATGAACTTTTAATTCCTTTATAGTGGAAAATAATATTGGGGGTGGGGGACAGGGGGGGGGGGGGGGGGTTATGCCAGATACTGTTAGCTAAGAGAGCTTAAAACATTTTTTGCAAGTTCTCGTTTCTTAACTATTTCTATTTTAATGCTTTCGCAAGGGATGATTTTTCAAAAATTCGGAGAGGGAGATATGACTGGGTGGAGGGGAGAGGGAAGAGGGGGGGGGGGGGGTGAGGGTTATGACAGACACTGTTAGTTGAGAGCTACTTTCTTTCTTCTCAATTTCATCATTAGGGGCCACAGCAACGCGTGGCAGGGTACAGCTGGTATTATATATACGGCAACATGATTATTTTTGTTTGTTACGATGAGTGAAGAAAGTTATTGAATGTATCTTCTCACACAACTATCAACATAGCTGAAATTGTGACATATGTGTCAACTAAATGAAATTCTCCAACTTTGGTTTGTCTATACCGGCGGCTTCCAACCATTTCTCTTAAGGGCCACGCGTGCAATCCGCCATGTTTCAATTTTGCTACAGGAAATACCTTTTCACAGCGGCATCTGTATTGGTGGTGGCTAACGAAATAGTCACTGTTAAATTCCAAAACTGTGAAAGCATAATTTAATACACGTACACAGTGTAATTGTTTAGATTTATATTTACTTTCAATTGCCTTACTATCTATTCTTGTACCTGCAATCAGCAAAGCACTTCTAGAACCATTATCTATTAAGACGTAGTGTATGATAGGCTTTAACGGCTCCACCATACACATAGATCATAAAATTGGATGAATTGATGCTACATATTGTGTTTGATTAAACCGTTTTACAGAGGTGTGGCTGCCTACAAGGTGAGTGTCATCTGGTTCATTGTGAACTTTCTTTTTAGCCAACAGAGGGACAGACGTTGTTCCTGTATCGCTAAGGGGACATCCCTATTGAAACGAGACATTTATGGAGAGGCCGTATTCTTGCACTACCTTTTCGAATGGAGAGAGGAAGTAGATTTCTTCCCACGAGAGCAAATAAAAAAAAATATGCCATAAGCCCTTTTTTGAAGGGTAATGGATGGTTTAGATAACAGGCATATTTAGTCATATTTATCAGCTTGGCCATTCTCTTCATGACATTTTAGAAAATGTATTTTCGTTTAGATATACACAGGATGCTTTCAGAACTTTGGCTGTCTGGGAGAATCGCATGCAACAGGAAGCCATGCACACGTCGACCTTTTTGGGGATATTTTAGTGTTGATACAGTCAATCAGAAAGTGATATTCAACTTATAAAGCCAACAGTTAAATGTGTTACCTACACATTTTCAATTATCATTTCACTGAAAATGGGAATCTTTGTTAAGACACCATATGGATCTTCTTGGAAGATATACGATCGTAGATACTTGATCGTTATTTAAAAAAAAACAAAAAAATTAAAATTAAAAAAAAAACATTCTGATCAAATTGACCAGCATAAAACCTAGTCCTCTACATATCGGGTTAAACGGTACTTATCTCAAGCAAGTTAAAGAATTTAAAAATCTAGGAAGTAAATTCTAAGAGGACGGGAGAATAGGTGGGTAAAAAGAAACAAGATGCCAGCCAGCCATTGAACGTATATACAAAATGACACCGTTTTTAAGACACCCAGACATACTTATGAGCGCTAAGAAACATTATGAACAGCATATTCATAAAAATACTGTGCTTCCAGTGCCAGACTTGGATATTATCAAAGGCTAACCTACACAAAAATAACACTGCAAAATGAGATGCCAGAGAAATGCCGCCAACTTACATTGTTGAGCCAAAGTAAGAAATTATATTACCAAACTGTAGGAACAACGCTGTGTACTAAAGTTATTGAGAAACAGAAGATCAAATGCCCCTGTCATTCAGTGTGAATGCAGCCAGAACAACTACCAAAGCAGACCCTACACATAATAATATCCGAAGTGAAAGCAAAAGGCCGTCCTATAAAAAATGTATCGATGACATTAAAGAGCTTCTATATCGATATAGAATGACAGTAGCCAATGATCCCCATCAAGCAATGAATCGCAAGCTGTTTATTATCCCACAATGAGTAACGGCAGAAGTGGAAGTTGATGATGATTACAGTGAGTAAATGTCGAGACTTCTTCAGATAAAGCATGTTGTTCCATGATCATTCTAGCCTGTCCCACATCTAAGTTTAAAGATAATATAGACTGTTTGAATCCGTCTTTGAATTCACATCTTCTAGCTTAATATTAAACATTAGATGAAAAGAACTAACAAGACATCCACCTAATAGAAACTAATGGAAAGAAACACAAATGTGACAATATTAGTGCAATTATTTCTAGCACATTATTTTACCATAACATTGAACATTTTGCTTGTTAGTGTCAAAAAATAATTCATCCTGCTAGTTGCTCTCTCTTCGCTGATATTCTCTCTTGGTTGAGATTCGAAGAGGGTCATATCTGAATTTATCATTATTATCATCATCACCATCATCAACACAATTATTATCATCAATGTCTAATTTTTCAGTCAAGCAAAACACGGAGGAATAGTTTGCGATCAATATTTTGATTGGTAGTGATTAATATTGGCATTTCGTGTCAGTGTAGAATTATTTGAGGTTATCAATCTATAATTTCACAGGGAGAACTCTTTCTGTCACCTCAGCTCGTTCAATGGGTAGCGACGCTGTTGATAGTTATTAATGCTGCATTCTAATGAGATGACTAAACCATTTGCTTATTTTTTTCCATGCATTTAAATTTGGTTCATGGTGTTGCTTCCACATTCTGTCGGATTGTATCATTTCCCCCTTTTTCCCATATGGTTTAGTTTGCGACTTCCCTCATGCATTGTTTTTCAATCAATACATCAAAGAATCAATCAGCATATGCTTTACAGAACGTTGCTCTCTTCACTGAACACCCGAACGTCTCCTTTTTTTCTCCTCTAGTCAGTTCTGCAGCTCTATGTGCTTTCAAAGCTAATCCATCTTCAGTGTCCTGTTTCGACATTATCGGAAGTTGTCCTTTGCCTCTGTCATCCGTCACCGTTCTATCTAGACTACCATGGTACTTCCTATGACCAATATATCTCAGTTTTCTGAACACCTTATTTTACAGGTATTATTTTAAGTAGGTACGTCTTCGATAATACCCTAGTTTGGCACTGATAGCAAAGTGTTCATATATTTATTGTATTCTGACCTCTAAGAATATATTTCACACACATAGAAACAATTTTATCTCCTTCAGACATTCTATGTTAAATATCGAAGACTTAAAATCTTACTGACCAGCAGTTCTTCAGTCGTAGTCTCTTTACTTTCATATTATATCTTCAGCATGCTGAACTTAGCCTGTTTAATTGGTTTATCAGTCCAATCCTCAAATTGTCGCAGGCAACATACTTTATTGTTGCATTACCATTGATCAGACTAAGCGTTTGTTGTTAGATTTAGATTCGTATCTGGTTAAAATAATGAAATGTGTCGACTTCATGAATAGCACTAACGTTAAAATGTCAATGCCGGCGGTTCCCATTTGGTGCTTCGCGAAGTCTCAAAGACAACAAGAGCACTTCCTGCAGTCTTAACGGCTGCTCCAAAAATGTTTTGACAATGGCATCCGATTTTGTAGATTAAAAAAAAAAAAAGGAATGATATGGTATATTGCAATGTTTTAAAAATAGAATTACATCGCATGGTCATTGCACAATTTATAATATAGCTCTTTACTTAAAATTATTTTACTATCCACCATTCGTCATCCGCCTGTCGACATTACTTCTATACACTGTTGTAAGATATAGAGTATGGTAGGCCAAAAAGGCTCTGCCATGGACAATAAATATAAAACAATTTACTGCAAATCAAAATTAAAGGGGAGCGCTATTTTATACTAATGACACTTTCGGCTTTTCATTGTCATTGTGAAAAGGAGCAGACTCCTTGAGTTGTACATGCCACGTTTAAATATGTCAGAAGAATTGTAAACAGAATCATTACGATCACTGTTTGAATAAACTAGTCCAGATAGATGCTTAAAATATGTAAAAATCCATAAATTGTTTGGGCGAACTGAAATGAAGAGAAAGAGTGAGGGAGAAAGAGAGAGAGAGAAAGACAGCGCGAAAGAGATTGAGAGAGATACAATAATATATACAATATGATACGATTACTTTCCAAGCTTTCTCTACTAGTAATATAGGTACCATCGGAATCGGAGCTCTTCGATAGCTGCTCAAGATGGAGACAGATCCATTATAGAAATGTCACGAGTGTTGTGAAATCAGTTTATAGCTAAACCCAGATCAAGTTCAACAGTTAAAAAAAAAACCGAAATCATGTCCTCCATTGCAAGTCCGCTAGCCTTAAAACCATGCTAAAGCAAGGCTAAGCCTACTGCCGGATGCTAAATAGCACATTGTCCCATGTATCTGGGACAACGCTACATATCGACTAGACATGATTGACATCACAGCTTACTAAAACAGATTATGTAAAGAAAAGCTATCTACGCTAAAATCTAAAATTATGTTTTTTTAAATATTGTATATTTTCGTGTAGATTTCGGAACCCATTGTGTGGAAAAACAAATAAACTAACACCCCCTCCCCTTTCCCCCAACAAGTACATTGCAGCTATGGGCTAGCTTTGATTGTTTCCTTTTAAGTCAGAGTGCATCTCACATAGAAGCATAAAACCAAAAGCCTGTCTACAAATGAGCCACATCTGCAAAATAGATTTGCACACATAAATAAGGAAGGTATCGGGACTAAATTACAGTCCAGAAGGAACAACCATAAACGAAGAGATTCGAAGGTGCGTCTTTAAACTTACTTCGTAAACTTCATATTGTGATTTATATATATTATTTTATCATCATTATCAAAAACCACTTCTGCCATTAAGCGTTGTGGGGAGGAATAATTTCCGATCCAGTGCACGTTGGCTGCCACTGGCTATTGTCATGACGTGAAGGCTAAAGTGTCTTTAATATTTTTCGCGGCCGTCCTCTTGCTCTTGTAGTTGATCTTCAAAGATGTAGTGCTTGTGATGGTATTTGATTTGCTGCATTCTAACAAGATGGCCAAACCACTTAATCTGCTGTTTCTCGATGAATCTAGCACAAGGTGTCGTTTCCACAATTTGCCTGATAGTTTCATTATTCACTCGATCTCGTATGGATAGGTTGGCTGCTTTTCACAGGCAACTCATCTCGCAGGTGGTGATTTTGCGTATATGGGCTTGAGATAGTTTCCATGTTTGGCACTGGTAGCTTATTGTAGGAATGAATGTCATTAATAATCTGTCTCTTTGCACTCATATTTATCCTTGGGTGTCTTAATGATGGTGACAATTGGTATATAGGTGGACTTGCTTTCTGGCAACTATTTTCTATTTCTCTGTCAATTCTACCATCATCTGTGATCATACTTCTTAGATATTTAAACTCCCTTACTTGATTCAGAGCAGAACCATTCAGCTGTATGTGTAGTGGGGCAGGGGTTCAACTAACTTGCATTGTTTCGGTTTTGTTTACACTGATCTTCATGTTGTATTTACTGCATGCTGAGTTTGACCTGGTAATGTGGTCTTGCAGTCCATCTTCTTTAGGGTGGAACAAGCACTGGTCGTCAGCAAATAGTAGTTCGTTTAATGTGGGTGAATCGATAACTTCTCCTGATGTGTATACTTCATCATGATTATAAAGGTCTATGTTGCCTATATCAGAACTTGCTTCTTTAGATATTCTGTCTATATAGATGTTAAAAAAAAGTGGGGAGAGCACACATCCTTGTCTCACACCTGTGTTGACTGTGAACATATCTGACATGCCTTTTTGTTTTCTGATTGCAGATTGGCTTGTGTGGTACATGGCTATGATTTTCTCTAGTAACGGCCCTTGTACCCCATAGTTCTCAAGAATAGACCACAGTTTGTTTCTTTTCACTCTATCACAAGCCTCTTCCTGATCTACAAACACAATATTCTGTTCCGTATTATACTCAATGGCTTTCTCACACACTTGCCTCAGAGTGAACAATGCATCCGTGTTGAGATAAATTAACAGAGTATGTAATCGCGACCTGTTAAAATGCTTGAGTTGAAAGAATAACTATTAACACCATAAATGTAAACAAAACAAGGTTATTTGTATTAAGTTAGTGTAACTTCATCATTGAAAAAAAAAGCTAACTGGTGAATTTCGTAATAATATTTGAAATTAGTCTTGTGTTGGTTTTGACAGTGGTAGGGTATGACCGTCCAGAAAGCAATGGCAAACAACTAGACGTAAATTTGCATAGAAAACCACAGAACAGCTAGGGACTGCTGGGGTTGGTTCTGCAACGTCATGTAAAGGATACGCAACTAACTAACCATATTTGAAATTAGCACGTCAAAACTAATTAGACATGATGTATTCAAATTTTAAAACAAAAACATTTTTGAAATGTTTTGACCAGCATTAATAATCCAAAAGTTCGTTTTACACCGATCCTCTTTTTTAGACAATCAAAAGCAGGCTTATGGTTTAGGCTAGGGTTAAGATAACCCACACGATAAGCCTTAGCTCAAACAATATTGACTATTAAAGAATGTTAATATTATGCGAACGCACACACAGAATGGATTACGTCCTCAACAGTCGGTTGTTAAAGTAATGTCAAGTTACAATATTTTTCACTCCTCCAGAGTCACTGTTTGAAGGAGTGCCTTTTATCCTATACTAGCTGTACCCGGCCACGCGTTGCTGTGGAATAGTTTGGCTAAATGGAAATGAAAGAAAATACAAAAAGCATGTGTCTAATACAATCATTGTCTGCTCAGATATAGAGATAGTCTTTGATCCCCGCCCACCACCACAACTAAGTCCACCTACTACTATCTCCCTCATCAAAGGTTTTTGGAAAAGAAAGACAATGGAAATCGCACGTGTCTAATACAGTAAATGTCGCAATCATTCTCTGCACAGATATAGAGATAGTCTGGTTTTCCAACTTTAGAACACGCACCTTATATGCGGATTCGAACCCAGGTATACCGCACATGAGCCCAGTGTTCTAACCATTCGACCAAGCAGCCACTTAATCGGAACAACGAAAAGAGAACTCAACTGGTAGTCTGGTAGTCTTAGTTTCAGCTTCATAGCAAACGGGCCGCCCCATCTTTGCTCCGCTCCTGTGCCAGCGAAAAACACCCATAATTTTTATCACAGTCCCTTGTGGAAAGATTGACAGACTGCTGTCTCAGCATATCTAGCATACACTCGCATTAGCGCATATGGTAGCCATCCGTAGTGCTAACACAAACAGTCCAACATTAGAAATGTTCATCATTGATGATAGCAGAACTTGTCGCCAACAGATCAGCAGTTGCCCGGGCGATCAATTTTAATACGGGTCCCGCCAGCATTGCACGACCGGCATCGCGCCATTTTCTGAATCTACAATTCACACCACGTTGGTCACAGTCGAAAAAACATTCCAAATGCAATCCGCAGCTCACAGGGTCACGCCATGCATTCAACTCAGAAGCTGGGCAACGAAACTATATCCAGTCTACAAATGGAGCAAAAATACTTCGGCCACCGTCCGGCAGAAGCAAAAAATTTGCCTCCGCTCCGAACAGCGCCGCTGTCTAGCGTCCATTTTAACCGGAAAACTCAACTATTAGACACGAGTGTCCCTACTACTGTGTCACGATTAAAACACAATTCAAAACCGCAGGCAATTGTTTTCTCGTAGACAGATACTCCAGATATATTAATGAAATAGAAATCGCACGTGTCTAACACGGCTAATGAAGTTAATGTCGCAGTCACTGTCTGCGCCGACATCGAGATAGTCCTTGATTGCCCACCCCCCCCCCTCCCCATCAAAGGTTGTTTGGAAAAAAAAACAGAAAATAGAAATCGTGTTTAATATGGTTATTGTGGCAAATATAGAGATAGTCTTGTTTGCTGTACCACGACCTACTCTATGTATTAGTATTAGAGAAGGCGTTGGGTGCACGTAACTCGCCGGCGAATGGTAAATACGGCGCATGCGCAATTACTAACGTGGCTATAATTAGAAATCACTAAAGTTATAACAATTAGTTGCGAATATTTTGGCATAAATTGTGGTCACCTATCTCTAACAGTTACAGGTTGAATTTCAAACCACGATGGTTCAAAATCCGGTATCAAAACAAACATATCCTGAAAATTTCAGCTAAATCGGTTCAGTAGTTTCCGAGTCTATAGGGACCAAACAAACACACAAACATTGATTTTTATATATATATAGATAGTGCTGTCGCCACAGACTGGTCAGGTTAGGATGTACAATTTCACTTGCCGACAGAAGAACGCCATAACCTTACCGGCAGTCTTCACATGAGAGCACTATGGTGTAACAGCCCAACCACAACTATTACTGCTGCTGCTACTTTAAGTGGGTAAAGCAGTTACTGTGACTTAAAGCTCTCTCAGTTAATAGTTTGCACCCCCCCCCCTCCCCCCAAATTCACCGACAACTCTTTCCCTCATTGAAGTAGTTGGGAGAAAAAAAAAAACACTTGAAAAGCAAACGAACACAGGGAAAAAAACACCATAATTAGGAAATGAACGCCATTGTAAACAGCACAGCTTAAAATTCCAACACAGATGAAATAACTAATTCTAAATGAAAATAAATGAAAATCTATAAAATGTCAGCGTAACGATGCAATCGGAAAGTTTAACAATGCAATCATAAGTATGCGAAATGGTCAAATTTAATTATCAAATCCCCCGCGTGGGTTCCGGCGCCCCATTGTGGGGAAAACAAGAATAGACCCGCTGCCTCCCAAAAAGCATGTCGTAAGAGTCGACTAATTGGGGAGCTTCCTTTGAAGTCGGAGTGCATCTGCCGGAGAGGCAAGGAACCAACAGTCTGTATTCAAGAGAATGAGATCTGTAAAACTGATGCACACGCAACACTCAGGTTCTGGAGCAGGACTGCAGTTCAGTAGTGGACGAGCAACCAGAACCTCCGCCAGAGTTTACAGCTGGTGAACGCGAAGAAGAAGAAGAATTATCAAATGGTTTACCCATTTACTTGTTTTTTTTTTTTTTTTTTTAATATTAAGGCAACATGGCTAGTGCTGTCACCACGACAGAGCAGATGAGGATATTATTTTAGTCGGGGTAAAAAAAAAATTAACGACTGCGGATTCGAACCCAGGTCTACCGCACATGAACCCAGTGTTCTAACCATTCGACCAAGCAGCCACTTAATCGGAATAACGAAAAGAGAACTCAACTATTAGACATGTTTGTCTCTACTACTGTGTCAATTCAAAACCGCAGGCAATTGTTTTCTCGTAGACAGATACTCCAGATGTATTAATGAAATAGAAATCGCACGTGTCTAACACGGTTAATGAAGTTAATGTCGCAGTCACTGTCTGCGCCGACGTCGAGATAGTCCTTGATTCCCCCCCCCCCCCCTCCCCATCGAAGGTTGTTTGAAAAAAAAACATAAAATAGAAATCGTGTTTAATATGGTTATTGTGGCAAATATAGAGATAGTCTTGTTTGCTGTACCACGACCTACTCTATGTATTAATATTAGAGAAGGCGTTGGCTGCACGTAACTCGCTGGCGAATGGTAAATACAGCGCATGCGCACTTACTAACGTGGCTATAATTAGAAATCACTAAAGTTATAAATATTAGTTGCGAATATTTTGGCATAAATTGTGGTCACCTATCTCTAACAGTGACAGGTTGAATTTCAAACCACGATGGTTCAAAATCCGGTATCAAAACAAACATATCCTCAAAATTTCAGCTCAATCGGTTCAGTAGTTTCCGAGTCTATAGGGACCAAACAAACACACAAACATTGATTTTTATATATATAGAAATGACAAGTCTTTCAATATCGATGATCATTTCAACAATTCTCGTCTGGGTAGTGGCGTCCGAAATCAGTACAGTCACTAGTCCTTTTTATCTGGTTTTTCCCCCTTCTTTAAATTAACGACCTATAGTTTCTCCTACGACATATAGGATGTTTAACAATTCTGAGAGCAACTTGATAAGAACCATCAAAGCAGTGATTTATCACCAGTAGTCATCACTTAATTCGACATTCGTGGCGTTTAGTGTAATATTTAATTATAAATCGACATCAATGGACTACAGACATTATCATAAACGCTATGTCCCATTGTTCAGCAGCAAGCGCAGAGTTCCATTTACAATTGTACCAGTAACAGTCTGAATGTATAAACGTCTCACATTTCCTTGAGTGCTGATCATAGATAAACGTCTCACATTTCCTTGAGTGCTGATCATAGACCCGATAACCTGATTTCTCCTCGCACCACCATTTTTTCAGACCATGAAGATCCATCGGTGTTTCCGCCGCACTGTTCACTCGCCCCCAAAGGGCTCTTACATCAAACGTGCCATGACCAGTTCACCACCAAGTTGTGCCGAACCAGCCAATCTAGCTGCCTGTTTAATTGCAAATTCACACGCATGCCCTAGAAAAAATATACAAAGGACGCTATCTACCTGAGACCTCAGAAAGGAAGCTTGCCACTCTTCACAAAGCAAACTGGTCTCCATCTGTGTCAACACGCTCTGTGAATCGGTTAAAATTACGACGTGTGTATGCAGCTTATTCTCAAGTCAGGGAAATGGTGCACTTACTGCCTCCTTCTCCATTCTCAACCTAGATATTGTGTTTTCATGGGTCAGGCTTCGCTGCACTATGCGAAGTCAATTTGATTTTGCTGATAACCCCTATGAGATTCGCCTGCCTCTCAACACAGAGTCGTCTGTATAGATTATCACATCACCTAAGCGAGAACTGTAACGAATTATTTGTTGAACTTCTGATTCTGCAGAGTCCGCTGGCCAGTCCCAGCACTCACGGCCTAAAGTTATTTGAACCTTACACAAGGCTGGGAATTCTGAACCACTCCTCTTCTTACCTACATGTGTCAAATCTGCACACATGTCTAACTGTGTCTTCAGCTTGCGTCATACAAGACCCTCCTCTTTTCAGCATCTGACCTTTAGGGTCTTATGTAGGAGGCATTTCTTATCTGCAGCTACCATGAGATATTACTGCTTATAGCACTTTGAGCCGTTCTGTAACAGAAGGGCAAGTACATATAGCATACATACTACCGCTGTATTTATTGTACATCCCAGAATTATCTTATTGGCTCCATTGTGTATGCGTTTATGTGTCCTCAGCTGGAACTTTGAAAGGGTAAGGTTTCCAAGGCCATAATCCATCATTGTTAGGATCGAATACTGGAACATTGTGAACATTATTCTTTGCTTTATATCAGCTGTCTGTTCATTTACTAATACACAGATACGTGCTGGGGAATATATCCAAAGGACAATTACTTTCAGTGTCCTCTGAAACGATGCCTGCTACTCTTAATACCAGTCTCCACGTTTCTCGACATGCTCAGTGAGTCAGTTACAATTACGACATGTATGTGCAGCTGACTTTCTTGCAAGAACAAGGTTACAGTTACTGCCTCTATTCTCAAACTAGAGGTTGTGAGGTCAAATGCTAGGCTTTGTTGCACAAAGAGAAATCCAGTCACTTTTGCTAAGGAACCCCATGAGTTTATTCTGCCTCTCAACACAGAGCCGTCTCCATCAATGCTTGCCACTCTTCACTGAGCATACCAGTCTCCACGTTTCTCAAAATGTTATGTGAGTCAGTTACATTTTCATGCGTTTACAGCAGATACTCAAACAAGCGCAAGGCTACAGTTAATGCCTCTGTCTCAATTCTCAAAATAGAGGTTATGAGGTCAAATGCTAGGCTTTGTTGCGCAAAGCGAAATCCAATCACTTTTGCCCAGAACTACTATAAGCTTATAATGCCTCTCAACACAGAGCCAATTGCATCGATTGTCATCTGGGCGAGAATTGCCATGAATTAATTTTTGAACTTCTGATTCTGCAGAGTCCGCTCCCCAGTCCCTGTACTCACGGCCCCATGTGATCAGAAACCAACAGAAGTCTGACAGCTGCTGCTACCTTGCCAAACCACTGACTCATTTTTGGCATTTCACTGCAACTACCTTCACATGATGCTTAAAAATACAGGCTTTTATCGAACTCAGTTGGCTTTCTCTCTTGATAGTTTGTATAACTAATTGTGACACTTGGCACTCATGTCCTTCAAGTTCAGTAATCCTGCTTGTATTCAAATTGAAGAGCACTTGTGAAATTGCAGAACCTTGGGGTAGTCCCTGGTGATAGTGCATGCTTCTGTGGTTCATGTACCCTAGCGGCGAGTAACCTTGCGTGAATGCAGGACAGCTGCCATACTGTTTATCAGCCAGGAACAGACTCTTTCCCCCATAAGCGAAATACAACTTACTATATGCTACTCTATTGTAGGTATCCACAAGATCAAGAATGTTCACCACCGTCTCCTCTAGCTTAACAACAATAATCTTCTCAAGCACCCTCTTCTTCTGCTTCAGCATTCTGAACCCTTGAGATTTAATGCTGCATATATCACCATTCATCTTTCTTGTTGGCTTTCTCTTTCCAGTTGGTGACACTAAGTGTTTGCAGGTCACGTTATCTCTTAATCGTCTCATGTGTCTCCCTCGTGGTCTACGACGATTCATCTCCCTTGTGTATACAGTTTTCACTCCTCCGTCATCTTTCAAAATGCCCCAACGAGTTCAGTCTGTTAGCTCCCATGATGCCAGTGATCAGTGGTGATTTCAACAGATTATGAATTTCGTTGTTGCTTCTCACTCTCTATTCTCTGCTGTTTGCTTCTTTGATGGGTCAAAAGATTCGTCGTATGACCCTGTTTTCGAAAGCATAAGAAAAAAGGCTTCATCTCTTTTATTTGTGTTTTAAGTTTCAAAGCCATATAAAACGACTTGTCTTATCAACGTTTTATATAATTTGATCTTGGTGTTGCGGGACAGACACTCTGACTTTAGAAGATATTGAAGGGCATAGTATACTTTTTTCTATATTGTGTTTCCTATCTCAGCATGTTTGAGCAGTTGAAGCTTGCACCCAAGTACTTATATGTTTCCTTTCGTTTGATTTTCATATTATCGACTAGTTTTTGGCCTGAGTTTAAATTATCCTGCCTAGTTATTATCATGAATCATGTCTTACCTTTATTGATAACTAGCTGTACCTAACAACGCGTTGCTGTGGCATAGTTTAGCTAAATGAAAAAGAAATAAAATAGCAATGGCACGTGTCTAATCTGGTTACGGTTGCAATCAGTGTCTGCCCAGATACAGAAATAGTCTCCAATGACCCCCCCCCCCTTCCCAGAGCCTCATTCAACGCCGTCCCTCATTGAAGGTTATTGGAACAGAAAGACAATATAAATCGCACGTTTCTAATATAGTTAATATCGCAGTTATTGTCTGCACAGATATAGAGATAGATAGTCTTGCCGACTTTAAAACACGCAACATATGTGTGTGTGTTTATATTAGTGGTCGTTTAAATTGTATTTTTAGGACAGAAAATAAATATTTATGTGGTTATCACATGCTAAAGCTGTTTGTGTATTTTTTTAGAGGCAGTGGTAAATCTTACTACTGTACTTGTAAATAACCAAGTAAGTCGTGGAAAAAAAAAATGAGAATATAGGAGTTAGCGTTAGTAAAATATATACAAATTAAGAAATGAAAACTTTAAAATCATGTGTTAAGCTCTTTAAGTTACCATTTTCAGTCATTACCCTGTACCCTCCCCCATCCACCGACTGCTGCTCTCTCCCTCTTCGAAGGATTTGAGTGTCATCACGTGACAATGTTTTGTTGTAACTGACCTCGATATCCCTGTCCATTCGTACTAAAAAGGAGCATGAATTGTAATGAGTAGTAAATGCAACTAGTCTTATATTTACCACACCATCTTTCAAGTACCAGTACAAACTGCTGCCACCACTACAATAACTAAAATAATGCCACTGCTTTCTGCTTTACCATCGGAGTACACAGGAAGTCGTGAGCCAGAAGATTTGACGCCGCATGGCTAGTGCTATCGCCACGGACTGGTCAGGTATCAATGCGTAATTTCGCTCCCCGACAAAAAAACACACCATCATCACACTTTTAAAGTGGTGGATTTTTTCGCTATCTTCAACTGATCGTCGACGATATAGAGGATATCTGTCATTGCCAGTGATAGTTTCGGCATGCAAGTCTTTTGGGTATCGTTTCGTGCATGTTCCATCAGATATGCATGGTGAATTATTGTCGAGTAAGCCGCATGGACCATGAATCATGTTTTTGGTTACGACTTCAAATAAGTCTGGATCAATATTGACATTTGGTTTTTCTTCTGAGATGACTTGATCAATCTGATCTGGTGTGATTTTGTTGATGATCCAAATCAAAATGTGTGCATGTGGCAATCCTTTTTTTGTTTTTGTTTTTTTTTCTTTTGCGATTCGGTGAAATAAATCCAACAGCGGGTCTCTTCAAAAACACGATGCTTGACAATAAAATCCATTAAAGATTTCAATTTTTGTTTAAACACACGCTCTGTAATATCATGACGATCCAAAGATAATGTCCAGGTAACACAAGTTCTTTGATTTCATCCCATGTAGGATTGCATGTAAACGTGATAAATATATCTGGACGGCCATGTGCGCGAACATATGTCGTTTCATCTTCTGAAAATTCAAGATTGTGTCGTGGACTCCTTGTAAATGTCGCTGGTAATATGATTATTTTTCTCAATTTATTAGGATTCACATTGCCATCATTAACTATTGCATCACGTAACTGAATGTATTCCATTGTACGCAACTTAGTTTGATTTAATTGCATATAGAGGTGTCGCTCGGTTTCAATTTTCGCATACAAATCGACAATGTTTTGGTGGAACAATTGTCGACATTTCAAGATATGACTGTCAGCGCTTTCACGAACCATCGATCGATATGAATAATAATTCATGGCACTGACTTTATTATTCATCTTATGTGTTTGTGGATTTCTCAATTTGATGTTGAAATGATATCCATCTTCTCCTTGCCAAAATAACACTGGATATTGCAATCCGCCGTATGAGCAATGAGTTTCTGAGACTCGCTGAACATCACCATTTCTGCGATGAAGAATTATATCACGCCAGTTAAAGTCTTCGCAAACCATAACACTCACCATTTCATCAATTGCTGGAGCACTGTACTGTCTTTCGTTTTGTCAGCTCTAAATACAACCCTGTAGTCATCGGCTGGTATTTGTTAAAGAGCAGATCTGAACAATATAATTAATTTGTTGTGTTGATTGAATATGGTGTGTAAAGCAGCGACTATTTCCTAATGTGTCCTCTTTTTGAATAGACAACGTTGATCAAAGTGTTGATCAGTTTTTCCTATGAAATAAATCTGAAGAAATTTGTAATCTGCGTCGGGCAGTGGTAGTATTGAGCCAGCGCGATGAAAAAATTTTGAATGTTGGCTTCGAATGCTCACGAACACTATTTGTTGCGCCGAATGATGACATTTGGAAACATGAATTGTATTTGGGAATGTTTGCCAAGAAATATTTCCAATGGCTTGTGTCACATGCTACCAATAATGGGTGGTGAATGTAAAGCTGGCAATTTAACTTTTTCACCTGCGCAGCACATATCCAGTGTTTCATTCTTAAATGTAAAGGCATACAATTCATCCATTTTGCCAAAAAGCACCTATGGATGAAGACTGTAATAATAATTGCTGTTGTAATGGAATGCACCAAGATTCAAATCAACATGCAGTGTTCGCCTGGTTATAATAGACCACAATCGAACGGTTTTCAGTCTTGCTTTCCGTTGCTCAAATTGTTCCGATGACCGGACTTGAGCAGTGCATACTCTATTGGTTTCAAGTCTTGCTTCACGTTGCTCGTCTGACTGAGACGATCTGGCTTCAGCAGTGCGCACTCGAACGTTTTCTAGTCTTGCTGTCCGTTGCTGGTCTGATTGAGACGAACGGCAGTGCGCACTGAAATAGTTTCTAGTTTTACCTCATGATGCTCGTCTGTTTCTGAAGAAATTATTGCCCTTTTCTTGCCATGTTCTGGGTGTAGATGGGCCACTCGATTGTCGTATAAATTTAGTGAGTGTTGATAGTCCATAGCTTGTTCGTCCTCACGCACTGAATGAAATGTGACTTGAAGTATTACTGAAATAAATGAAAATATGAGCATGATATGACAATATATTTTGACCCAAGAGGAAATGCATAGAAACTGCGCAGCAAATATTAGGAAAAGTTGGTAAACTATGTGAATAGGTTGCCACTGTAGCAGTGAGACTTGTGGTATATATGTCTTGTGACTGTGTAAATGCATATAATTATTTTGAATAGAAGGAGAAAGCCAACCGAAATTGTTAAGACATGTAAACTGTAGCAGTTCTGTATAATAAGAATAATAACAGTAACAATAACAATCACGATTCACGCTGGACAATACGAGAATGCAAACAAATAATCTGTATACATTTATCATTGTAGGATTTAAGAAGTGGTTCAGACATGTTTTTTGAAGTTTAAAAAAAATGTACACAATGACTGATGTCACTGAAATAAATGCACTCACCTTTTGAGATATTTCTACATTCTAACACTGACCTGTGACGGAATTGCATGTGAATTTATATAATTCTTTTGAATAACAGAAGAAAGCCAACGAAAACTGTGTAGATATTTTAACTGTAGCAGTTCTGTTTAATAGAAATAATTATAGTAACAACAACAATCACAATAAACGCTAGAAAATATGAGTATGAGAAAGCCAAAAGATAATGTGCATTCATTTATCATTGCGGAGTTTAAGGAGTGGTCCACACATGTTTGAAGTTAACACAGAACGTGCACATACTGACTAATGTTACTGAAATAAATGCGCTTACCTTTTTAGATATTTATAGATTCAAACACAAATAAAAACCGCAGGCAATTGTTTGCCTTGAAATAACTTCAATGTCGCGGGCGGATGTTGACGATGGAGCGTCCCTACTGCACATGCACGGTGAAAGTCGTTCGTTTCGACTACTGCGCATGCGTATTTACGAACGTGGTTTTCATCGAATGTCACTAAAACGGAAATATTAGTTTCGAAAATATTTCCAACAAATGTCGTCACCTATCTCTAACAATGACGGGTAAAAATCAGATATCAAAACAAATGTATCCTGAAAATTTCAGCTAAATCGGTTCAGTAGTTTCCTAGTCTATAGATCTTAAAAAACACACAAACATTGATTTATATATATGTATATAGACTAGTCCCATTTTCTGAGCTGCTTTTTTTTACAAGAGTAAGTGTTTCGACAGTCTAGTTCATTTTCTCCAACGATATCAATGTCATCTGCATAGCCGAGTATTCTCGTAAATTCTCCTATAGTACACTCTTGTTTTTTTTTTTAAAATTATTTTCTTACAGTTTTCTCCAGGGCCAAGTTGAAAAGAAGTGAGGACAGAGTATCGCCCTGCTTTAAACCAGATGTTATTGGAAAAGGGTCTGACTTTCTGCCTTTAAATACTACCATATTTCTAGTGTCTTCCATAAATAGTTTGGTCATGGTAATTAACTGCTGGTGTATTCCAAAGTCCTTCATAGCATTCCACAAACTATTTATATGTACACTATTATACCCTTTTTTTATAATCTAACAAATCCACAGAACAGACCCTTCCAATAAATCCACAACTCATCTGTAATTCTAAATCTGCTACGCAATTTGCAGTAAACTGATTATCTGATCGATCATTGATCTGTTCTGTCGAACACCTGCTTGGTAATATCCCAATATGTCTCCGACGTGTGGGTTGAGCCTTTTTAATAGTACCGCCGATAGTATTTTATAGCTTGTATATAACAATGCTATTTCTCTATAATTTGTACATTCATAGTTGTCTCCTTTCTTAAAAATTGGTATTAATAAAGACACTTTCCATTCATTCTGTAATTGCTCAGTCTTCCAACTACAAGAAAGCCAAGCGCGTTTGCTTAAAGGAACTAATACAGTATTAGCTTACGACCTAACCACTTCCTGATCTTTAGACGTATACCAAAGTTAAAGTATACCAAACGAATGCTCCCATAAGAAATAAAGGGAGAATAACTAACCGTTTCAATCAAAAAATATATTTATTGTATACAATAATGTTATTACTGGCATATTTTATTTTGCATTGTGGGAGTGTTAGGAAGAGCCATGTGCCTATTAAGATAGTGCTGGGAAGGGAAGATGATGATATGTTATTGTTTGAAGAGCGCCCTTTCAATAAACTTTACTTGAGCTTTCTTGGGGGGAGGGGGGACCATGATACTTCTGTGCAAACTATTGACATCTATTTGTGGCTTCGTCTCGAGCGAGCCTAACAAAGGTTGCGTGTGGTGTCCTGACTAATTTTGAGTGATACAAGTCCTGGCATGAGTGTCGTATCCCACACAACAGTCAAACACCAAGCAAGTGTTTTCGGTTCTAAACTGTACGAATAACAAGTTGAACTTATACCAGCGCGAAAGTATACTGAGGTACCACTGTATTTTCCCTACCATGTTACAGGATTAGCAGATATTGGGCGGCGGCTAACCGGTTGAGGAAAGTGAGATCTTGTGAACTCACTAGCTAAGGGCAAGGCGGATATACAATCTGACTTAAGCTAATGCCATCGACACTCTTTGCTGGCTGCTACAGACTTAAAAATAACTTATGGAAACGCTTCTTCTGAAGTGAAGTAGATTCAAAACGTAACCCCCCCCCCCCCCCAACCGCTAAAAAAAAAACTTTTAAAGTACACTAAATAAACACTGAATTATGTCAGTCATGACTAGTCGTCTAGCTGTATTGGCTGCAAATCAAAAAGTAAGATTACTACGGCAAGCAAAGACAAGGCTAAATTTTCCCAATTATGATGATAGGTGCACACTATCAAAAACCTTTTAAAGTCTATGCAATTAAAATTAACGGGAGGCTGCATTTTCAACAAACTCCACTAATATTAGGCTCCGAGGTTTGTTTAAGCAGCTTCTTTCAGGTCAAAAACCTGCTTGCTCTGTTTCGTGATTCTGTCAACTATCTTTTAATTCAACTGAGAAATATTTTACCATAAGTTTTAGATAACAATGATAAAAGAGTCATTCCTCTCTCGTGTTGCACTCCGTAAGATGACATTTCTTTAAAATGTTATTTCTTTCTTCCACATATGTGGGGATTTTTTCGTTCTGCCCATATTCAGCAATGCACATCTTTTTACTCAGTTGGCGGTTACACGAATTGCTGCCTTAATCATTTCTGCAGTACTATTATCATCACCTACTGCCCCGCTAATTAGCAATTAATTGATTGCTTCAGGTGTTGTTTTTTTTTTCGACGTCATTTGTCTGTCCTACATTTATTGTCAGCATGGTCACTTTCAGCTTCCTTATCAACATTCACTGGTCCTTGTTGACTAGGTCTATTTCAAAAGGCAATTTTCAGTGTCTGTCAGTCTTTTCTTCAGCATCAAATGTAATCTCTGCATTAACCCTACTTTTAACGGGACCACCCCACAGTTGGAAAGTTCTAGTTATCTATTTAATGTATACTATATAGTGTTTCGCCCGTGTGTCACTGGAGCCAGAACGGGAATCAAAGAATAGTAATACCGCACCGTAACTGGCATACCGTAAGAGAAGACCTAGGGTAGGGTTGGGTTGAGTTTGTCTACCTCATCCTTTAAAAACACTATCCTCAAAAATCAGCCAACAATGGACAAGACAAAACAGAAATAAGAAGTATTATTTGTTTCATTATAGTCTAATTACAAATAAACTACAAACATTCATTAACTGTTGCCTATGCAGATTAGGGGGAATTACATTTTATGATAGAATCACTAATCTAGAGCTTTGGGAGAGAATTTAGCAAGTTCCAGTGGACCAAGATGGTGGAAAAGATGCTGGCGATGAATATGACACACGTTGAGAAAACATGATAACAGTATGACTAGAATAAAGACCTAAAAAACCCATGGAGATGGGTGTTGGAGAATGCAGTTAAACAAACAAACAAAAAAAATGGGGAGGACATGGGGAGAGCTGCACGTGATAGCGAATGATAGATCGACTTGGCATGAGTTGGTTGCGGTTATGTGCACCACTGGAGGTTTGTAAGGCAGAAAAAGATATAGTATTTAACTTTTTTTTTTACTTTTAGCGGCCTGTTCTCGCTCTTTATGTTCACTTTTATCGTCATGCACACTGTTTTATGTGTTTATATTTCTTGATTTTTTTTTCGTTAATCCTGATTTATTGTTCCCTTGTTTTAGCATCACACAAACATCAGTCCATTTCTTTCTTGAATACACTGTCATGTATCATCACTTATCCAAGGATTTATGTCATTCACTTTCGTATTGCATTTATCGTTGCTACTTCGAAAGCAGTATTCACATTTGTTCTCAAAGCTTTGATCTGCATTAAACTTCGGCTTTTCCTTCTTCTTCTTCTTTTTTTTTTTTTCAAGCTGGAACTCTTCTTTTACTTTTGCATTACTAGGGTATGTTTTGACTTTTTTTTGTTGTTGTTGTTGTTGCACATGTTTTCTACAGCTGGTTTTTTTTTTTTCTTTTTTTTTATACTCTAGCCTTTTTTATCCTTCACAAAGCACGTGGTCACTGCTCACATATTCTCCTCTGTATGCCTATACATTTTTCAAAGAGCATGTATATTTGCTGATTATACAAGCGTGCTCTGTTTCTATTTGATTCACTCCTCAATATATTGCATATGTGTATTTACCTTTTAGCACAGTATTATAATACACATAAAACTATGAGTGCAAAAAGACTGTTATAAACGGCATATTCATTTCAACATTAGGCTGCCATGCCAAACGACTATCTAAAACCTATGTACACAGAATCACCACTTGCGAGATGAGATGAATGAGGAGAACCTATAACTTAACTATCCGAGATCGAGTGAAAAATGATACTATCAGACAGACGACACCTTGTGCCAGATTAATCGAGAATCAGCAGATCAAGTGATTAGACCATCTCGTTAGAATGCATATGAACGAATACAATTGCAGGCACTATACCTCAGAAGATCAGCTACAAGAGCAAAAGGGCGGCCGCAAAAGATATTGATCGACAACATTCATGACAGTCTGGTTGCTGAAAATGCGGTAGTTGTAGGGGACTTATGGAATAGCTCGACTAATGCGATTTTGCTTCTTTT
>CAJHNH020000089.1:485023-490023 GCA_905116865.2 Candidula unifasciata
AAATGTTCTGTCCAGATTTGTTTTTAAATGTGTTCCAGAGAAATACCATTTAACCTAAAACGTTGCGTACTGAAATTTTACTGACCTTTGTCAGATGCCAGGTGGCAACACGATGCTGTTGTTGGACTGTTGTGTGTACGAGATGACGTATATATGAACACAAGGTCTGTCCATAATAGAGTGACAAGGGTAAAGCCTGGGCGGATTAGCTAGACTCAGTTGTACGCTTTACATAATTCACGAACAACCCATAGAACTCTGGACAAGAACACAATGACAGCTGAAATAAAGATCGGGGAGCATTTCTGGAGACAGTGTGAGGCGAGAATTTTTTGCGACTTGACGACAGAGGCATTTTCATTATCATTTACAGAAGTGAAAACTTCCGACTGAAAAAAAAAAAATCAGAAAAAAAAAAAAAAAAACGCATAAGGCGGCCTGTACTTGTGGCTGGAATACTGGTGTCCATAACGACAAACATGAAATTACAAAAAGCACGGTCTAGAACGGGATGAGATTATTTTACGACTCGTGTGGCTGAATACAGGCTCCTGAACAAAGAAAATGAAAGCGTTAGAGTAGCCTTTTCTGAATACTTTAAAAGTAGCTCCGAACATTAGAAACAAATACTGAAACGTGTGCGTAGCAATACGTACGGAACACACGATCGTCGCTCACAGTGTTGTTTGGGCAGAGCGCAACATCTTAGTCAACACTCATAGCGTTGCTCCGGCCTTAAAGAGTTACAAAAAGATTTAGCTAACGAGTTGGTTTCCTAATTTATCGAGCTGATTTCCTAATTTCTGATGGTGTTGCTGGTATGGTTCTTCTAATCATTGACAACGTGATCGGAGTCATCTCTGAATATTATTACCTGAAATAATGGAATGTGTTAGGGGTGTGTCGCGTCTCGACAGTTAAGTGACGGTAGGTCGACATTGACAGTGAAACAGCGTGTGCTGTGTGTACACAAAGGGGTGTCTAAGTTGTTAGTGTGAAAGCAGTCTCAAGATCCTTCACTAGGCCATCATCAAGAGCGTCATCATTTAGTTCAAAAGTCGCCATGTGTCCAATGCTGGAGAACAGTTAAGGTACGTTCTGATTGTGTTGTTGTGTTCTGGTCTTGTTCTCTTGTTACCAAGTTTTTTACTTGGTCGTTTAGGAACACGAAAGCTATGCATCGTCTATCGTTCTCGACCAATTTTTCTCTTCATCAGTGCAATGATTTTATGTGAGGTTGGTAGGGTTAGACGTTAGTCATCCTTAGGTTTGTTGTTTGTTAGGATAGCGTACTTTTACGTTCAGCTTTACCAACGTTTTTGACTCGACTTCAACTTATTTTGATTTCGGGCCGATTATCGCAGTAAAAGCTAGTGGCGATTTGGTAATGAGTTGTCTTTGTTAGTTATGCGTGTTATCTTGTCAGTAAGTGTTAGCTTAATAGTTCGTTATCGTTCTTTAAGTAGTGTCATCTTTAGATCAAAATCCATCTCTCATAGGTGTTTTTGTGCACTCTTCACTCTGGATTCACCTTCACAGATTCAGCTTCACATCCTTCCAATCTGGGGCCCAGTCACCAAATGACCACCTCATTCTCAGTCTCCAAGATTTCGCATTCACACGTGACTCACTCACTCTTGTCTTTTCACCATATCTCCGTGAAACCCATGCTATCAGTGACTTACCCAATTATGCCAGTCATACCCTGACGTTATCCCTATTTATAGCATCATTACAAGTATTGTCTAGATTTTTTCACCAGGTCCGCCGGTGTGTTGGGAAATGAACAGGCGGACAGACTGGCTGGCTCTGCACAACTTGGTGGAATACTGATACATGATAGGGCATATGTGGTTAGTGCCTTGTGGGAGAGCGTGTACAATTCGGAGGAGCAGATGGATCACCACAGTCTGGGAGAGATTGATGCAGTTAAGTGTGACGAGAGGTTCTGGCAGAAGCTCGAGGCTCATGGGAAAGGCAAGACGGGTTTTTAATCAGAAAGCTACTGGCACCAATAGTATCAGAACTCTTCGCTGGCTGCTGAAGATGGGGACAGAGCGCTTATGGAAATGCCTCGAGTGCTGTGATGTCGGTTCTTGAATCAAATCAAATCAAACATCATTGCATTATAAAATCGGTCTCGCTGATTTAATTGAATTCTCCAGACAAAACGGTCTGACAGGAAACAAGGTACTTAAATTTGGTGAGTTAGATCTTGTGTACGCACTAGGTAAGGGCACGACGAATATATAATCTGAATACTACTGGTGCCATCGACACTCTTCGCTGGCTGTTCAAGATTGGAACATTTTCTTATGGAAACGCCCTTTCTTACGTGAATGCAATTGATAACTAAGGCCACACCCTCCCCCCGCCCCCGGCCCCCAATAGAAAAAATTAACTTCAAAATTACACTAAATAAACACGTAATCGTGTCAGTCATGCCATGTCGTCTAGCCGGATTGCCTGCAAATCCAAGAGTAAGAATACTACGGCAAGCAATGACAAGGCTCATGTAGATCATTACGGTCAGCGGATAATCGCTCTGCAGGGAGTTGAAAAGGGATTTAGTCTAGGCTCAACACTCATGGGACAGGAGAGACGAATGGATATACATGCAGACAGTTACTGGTGCTATCAGAACTCTTTGTTTGCTGCTGAAGATGGAGACGAGGCTCTTATGGGATTGTCCTGAGAGCTATGATGTCCATTCTTAATTCAACATTCACACACTGATACTAACCACTACTTGCACACGCAAACAAACACTGTTCTTAACAGCCGTTTCGCACATAATGATCGCACAGTCTCACTGTCTGAGCTACTTCCTTTCCCGTTCATTCCATTCTGTCCTCACTGTACACTCTTTGACGCGAGCATAAAGTTATTTGCGTTTCACGACCTTTCGTGCTAAATTTCGCTCAAGGTCTTTCGCCTAAACCATGTGATGCCTAGAGATTCCGTCTGACTTTCGCTATACTCTCTAAAAAGCTATACATGTTATACTTCTAAACAGCTTCATTACACTCATGCCGTTTTCACAGTCAACAAAAACCGGGGACCTGCTACTATAATAGGCAGCTGACTCCCACATCTGATTGTTAGAAATACAAAACTGCATTTGTAACATCTGAACGACAGAGAAAGCTAAGAGCGGATAACCATAAAAGACCTTGGCAGAAAGTCGGTGCCTGTAAAATCCCAAGAATAATAGATGTGGTCAACACCCTTAAGGAGTAAGTGAACCATGCATAAGCGCGAACAGATCATTACTGGATGGACACGATTATGCAGCGGGCAGAGTCCGAGAGGATGTGCACAGTCCAATTCCTATGCTTACAAAAAATGTAAATTTCAAAACGCCAGCCTGAATTTAGATCTTTATGTTTGATATAACGACTACAACAAACACAACAACAACAAACAGATCGTGCAACTTACAATTGCGTCCTTTTGGAAAGAACCAATACAATTACATGCATTATGAAAATTATGTCTATCACATAAAATAAACATAACCGTGTGCTTTTGTGTGTGTGTGTCCCATTAATGTCAACAAATATTTCATCTTGGCTGAAAATCAACAGAGTGACAACTCTGAAATTAGCATTAGCAGCACTACCACTATCACCATCATCATCAATAACATCATCCTATACATCGTCGTCATTAGTTTATAATTTTTTTTTTTCCGTTAGGCACATGGGAAGGAAACGTGTGATATCCACTGCTTGAGCGATAACAAAGTCATCCTGTGTCTATGTAGAATGTCTTTAATGTCATCAGTCTAAATTCTCCTACGGCAATCTGTTGCTATCATAAATTGTTTCCAAGTGTAGCGGTTATTGTGGTTGTTCTTGTGGCTGTATTCTAAAGACATTACCAAACCATACTATCTTCTGCTTCTTAATGCAGCTGGCGATAACTTTGTTTCCACAGTCTATCTGATAGTATCACTTCTCACTGTGTATCCAATGGTTAAGCAGGTCACTCAACAGACATCTCATTTCACAGGTGGTAGTTTCACATAGTCTAATCTTTGTTAATGTTCAAGTTTGGCACTGATAACACAGATCTGATACGAATATTCTCTTTATAATATGTATTTCCAAATATAATAACAGCATGCACGGGATCGTTGGCATCTTGTTTCTATTTCCTGATCCACTCTACTGTCCTCGGCCAATATATTTCCCACTTTTATTTTTATATTTGCTTCCGACAGGTACCACCTCCTCTCATATATTGCGTATGTAAAATTTAACTGACCTACAGAAGGTCAGTCTTAGTCGTACTGTCAAGATATATCTTCTGCGTGCTGTTATATCCTTTTTTTTTTTTTTTTCTAACTCTCATCTATAATAATAAAAATGCTAATTTTCCGATGTCGTTAGCTCTAAACTCGGAAACTACTTAACCGATTGCTTTCACATTTTCACACAACGTTGCCTCTAAATCAAAGCGTGATATTTTTTTCCATAAAATGGTACAAACCACGAACGACGTAGCTCCAGCAACGGTCAAATCATTTTTTGTTTTGTTGCCCGCCAGGATTTATTTTTAATCGATTTGCCACCTTTGACTGTGTAAAACTGAACCTCACGTTGTTTTTATATGGTTTCATTTCTACCAAATGCTTGAGTATTTAGTAGCGTAGTTGGTTGTGAGCATTTCGCTTTTTTACTCGCGTGATAGGGGTTCGATTCCCCGCTGGGTGATATATTTTTTTGGGCCCCTAACTGGGTGGCTACCACGTTTTGTACCATTTTTCCGTATGATTTTGGGGTTTACAGCTAACCTGCGATAGCAGCGACGTGATGCTAAATGTTTATGTCACGGGTAGTATTCGTTCGCCCTTGAGAGGGCGGTTGGCATGTTGTGTTGTGGTTTACAGCTAGGCTGCGATATCTGACCTAAAGTCTTAAGTCTTCGGTAGTAGAGTTGTAAACCCTTACAACTTCGACTGGTGTGGTTTAGCTTCTTAACTTAACTCAGCTCTA